>JAFEMH010007978.1:0-68836 GCA_022495995.1 Adenophora triphylla var. japonica | reverse complement strand
CGAACCAACATTGGTAGGCTTCCTTCCATTACTATTTCAATACATTTCCATACATAGCATACAATGTAGGCAATCCGATCTGACATGCGTTTTTAAAAGCACATGCGCACACCTGACATTTTAAAGGATATTAGGGAATTGTCAGAAAGACTCGTTCTGAGGCTACTCGGGTGAGCTCTAATATTCTAGCTATTCTCTTCCCGAGGAGTCATCGACCTCCGAACTCAAAATCTCATCACACTGGCAGGTTTAAAATTATCTTTAAGCGTGCCTTTTTTCAATGTTTTGGGCTTAATAAAAACGGTGTGGCGACTCTGAAATACGAAAAGCAAGCGGCGAGACAAGCGCGCCCGCGCGAAAAAGGCGCCGAGATCTGCGGGGCGCGAGGCCTGCTCGGATCCGGACTGTTCGGTTAGGCGACTCAGCGAGGACTTTTGTTTTAAAATCTTTTCAACAAAGCAAAAGATTTTTAAAAACGATGATAGAAGGTCAAACTTTCATTTTACCCCCTTCCTTTAAGCTATTTGTGTGTGTGTGCACGTGCTACTTTTTATTTTACAAAAAAAAAAAGTAAATACAAAAAAAAAATGCATCAATATACATACGTGCATACATTTAAAATTCTTCAAAAACTTACATTTCTTTCCCGGAAAAAGAATTTTAGAGACCGCACACTTCATCTGGCTATCTTTGCCTGAGTTACACCGCACTCTACTCGCCTTGCTGCGCCTCAGTTGCACCGCACGCTACGCGCTTCTTTGCTTTGCCTCGGATACCTTTGCACCGCACAGCCTGGCAACCCGGAGTGGTCTCGGTTGCGAGTCCGTTTAGGTCTTATAGGCCTCTTGGACGCGCACGGGATCATTCCCGAACTTTATCCCATCTTAGCCAAGCGTCAATACAGACGTTTGAGTCTTGAGTCACACTCTGTCCGGACTCGGTTGGTTTTTACCCGATCCAAGTGTCATCTGGGCTTCCAGATACATATACCATACCGGCCATTTTTAAGTCGAGAGCTCGGAACTCAGAGATCCACTTGCGCATGCAAAGCGATGAAAGGTCGTACTAAAATCTTGACACGATCTTGATTTCCGAGAAGCTACACCCAGAACGATGTTAGTCCGGATATACATCCATGCTCACATGACACCATGTCATCACGCCTTTGATCCGTCGGCCCATTGTGATATGACCCGGCCCACGCCTAACGTCCACACGGATCCCTTGCGCAAGCAAAGTAAAGAGAAGGTCATCTTGAACTCTTGACTGATCTTGACTTGGTAGCCGGCCTCAGGTTCACTTGTGCATGGCTAACGCATCAAAACGAGCATGACAGGATCGGTCCTTAGGTTCGATTTTTCTTTTAGACCGGTGGAAACCGCTTGTAACATAGGACATAGCACAGAGTGTCCACCTGGGATGTCGAAATGAGATTCCAAAGCGAGGGAGCTTATAGCCGCACGGATGGTCTCCAGCGCGACCCGGGATCTAGCATGATTGCCGAAAAAGAAGAGCAATCTTTTCCAACCTACCTAGGATTACAGAGAAAACATGTTTTAAATAAATTAAAACAACAAAAAAAATCGAGAAAATAAAAAAAACGGAAACGCGCATGCCACGTGAGCTTTCCCCCTTTTATCCCGTTAGAGCCAACTCACACGTGTCTAAACCTTGCCCGCGTCACCCCCTCCCGGCCCGAACCGAGAGTGGTTGAGAATCCACAGGGAAACCGCAGCACCAGTTTTCGATATCGAGAGTCCACGAGGTCCGATAGCCCTTCCGGATTGGCAACAGTCATGCACCGTCCGATACTCCCCATGACGGGATCAACGAGATAACGGTGAGGGAAACGGAACCCCGCCACTAAGGAATCTCAGGACAATGGAGGAGGTCTTTGCGAGCCTTCGAAACCATCCAAGAAAGCGCCAGAGGAACGGCAAGCCTGGATCGTGACACCTTGCGTCTTCGAGACAGGTTGCAGGTTCCCGGCAGTGACCCAGCGGAGACCTTTGTTCTCTTAGAGGACGAAAATATCTGCGGCTCCCCCGGTTTCTCAAAGCTATCGGCGATGGTCCTGCCTCCGCCAAGCCTACTGAGATCCCGGCCAACGCAGCGGCTCTCGCTCAAAGCTCCCCTCGGGCGTCGGTCAAGCGGCTCAGGCATGCCCGCCTCGGCCACGAGTCGGTTTCCACAGGCTCACCTGGCATGACAAGCTCGGTGCAGCCGGCACACATACGTGCTGCTCAGTCGGATCCCAATGCATCTCGGTATCCCCAGGATTCAATCCTTTGCCTCTATACGAGCCTCGCAACCACAATCAAAAGTCCCCATTCTTACCGGGGACGGGCATCCCGGCGGATACCCCAGGCATCTCAAGTTTGCCACTGCTAGTACGCGATTGGGGCTAACGAATCATTTCCTCGGTTCCCAAACACAACCCTTAGCGGACCTGGCAATCACGCCCTCAACTTCAACACCCCGGGGTATGGGTTGGTATACACTCAACTACCTCCCAGAGACTCCCCGAATGGCGATCCCATCGGCCCGATCCACCTCCATCTTCGGTTTCCGTCCACGAAAACGGTAACCCACCTCAGACAGTGATCCTCGCATGACTTGGGCGATCGAACAAATGAAAGACATGCAAGGCAAGCTAGCTAGTTCTCGGAAGGACTCCCTCACGCCTGCTTGATCCGAACAAAGTGGTCCCTCTCCCTCCAAAGTTCGGGATGCGGAAATGGAAAAGTTTGACGGGACGGAATGCCCAAAAACCCACATAGACACCTACGTCACGGGTATGAGAGCCAAAGGGGCAACCCCTCAACGAGATGGCGAGATCATTTTCAGCATTCCCTCAAATCCGCGGCACTAAGGTGGTTCCTCGCGTGAAGGCGAAAACCGCTCCACATGGGATCGGATCGGTGAAATCTTCTGGAGAAGTATCGCGCCAACCTTGAATGGGAGACAAACCGCCATGACACAAGCCACCGAACAAAGGATGACGAACCGGTGGGCGAGTTCTACAAAAGATGGGCTGGAAGCTAAGCGAGATAATGGATCCACTTTCCAAAGAAGAAGCGAGATGGACATCTTCCATTCTGCCTCAAGCCATCTTTGAGAACCTTAATCGGCCACCATTTCTATCCGGATCTCCGTGCCATGGTCAACGCCGGAACAAAGTTTGAAAAGACTACGAGTCTTCAAGGCAACGGCAACCATGCCTCATCTTACCGCTATCGAACAAACTGGCAACTTGACTCCTGCCCAGACCAAGGAAAGAAAGCGGCCGGAAGCAGTGCACTACATTCGAGACGGGCTCAAGTAAACCGCGATCAAAGCGGCCCCCAAGAATAACAATCCCCCTCGCTTCCCACGGTTCCGGCATTTAGATAACCTGGAAATGCCCTTGGGTCAAGTATTCGAAGCTTTGGTGAAACGAAATCTTCTCGAACCACTCGAGAATTTCCAGCAGAAGACTCTCAGGCCCAACATGGATATGAGCAAACCTTTGCGCCTTCCACAACTACCCGGCCACACCACCGACAATTGCTAGCCGTGCTCAAGCGGGTGGTCCGGGGGCTCATTGAGGAGTGAAAATTGGAACGCCCTCGTGGTCCCGATACCATCGGAAATCCATTCCCAGGAACGACGAGGTAAACTCAATAGCCTTTGACGAAACTCCAAGCGAGAAGCGGACCCCTGCAATTTCCGAAACCGTCGGCATCTTTGTCCCGCTACGACTGGGAGCGTGAAACCCGGAGTCAAGAGATCTCGTGGCCAGGGAATTTCGACAAGAACGCCCAAGGGCAACCTGTCTCCCTACGATCTTTGCCCCACCAAGGCATACAAATGGATGGATCGAACGTTCCCCCAGTAAGAGATCGAGTCCAAACGGTAGCACGGGAAGCGGTTAGCCTTCACAAACGATGACTTGCCAATATGTGAGAATCGGCACAACGAAGCCCTCCTCATCCTCATAAAAATAGAGATGTTCTTCCTCCCGAACGTCTTGATTGATAACTTGGCTCCGTGATCAACATCATCGCTTTGAGCACACCGAAACGACTCCGCATCGACCGTTCTACGATAAGGCCTTCACCTCGGGTAATCCGAGCCTACGATTCCACCGCCACGACCAATCGTAGGAGTCATCAATTTGAGGATCCAATTCGACGTACAACTGGAGTTTCGGTAGAGTTCCAAGTCGTGGAAATCAAACCAACCTTCTCTCGCTTTGTTGGGACGACCTTGGATACATCAGATGAAAGCAAGATCATCTACTCTTCACCAATGCGTGAAATTCATCAATGCCAATGGAGCGATCGAAGTGATCACGCGGAAGCAAGCGGCAATGGCAAGTGCTTGGCCACGCAAGCTATGACCCGTAAGAAGGTCCCGACATGACCGAATACTCTTCTCCCTGCATGATTCTCCTACCACTGTCCCGCTACGAAGTGGATCCTTACATCCACGCTCTAAGCCGCGACGTAGCTGGAAATCGAAGAACTCATGGGTCGAGGATGACAACTAAGATATATGCGGCTGTGAAGAATGCTTGAGAGAGGATCAAGAGATGGGTGCCCTAATGGAGATTGATCGAGGAGTAGACCACCACTTCGCAGAAAACCCTCTTGCAAGCGGCTCATCACCGATCCCCAGGTACAAGACAACCCTCTAGCCGACACTCTCGGATCTTACGGGGACTGACCATCACGGCTTAGTTCAATTCAACATTCCTGTCCGACCTGGATGAGCAGTGGCGCAACCTCCTCCAAGGCTTAATGGAAGGAGATATAGCATGCCCGCTCGAATCGACATTGTAAACGCCGTCAAGCAAAGATCCTGCATAAAGAGGCGCATTCTATGAAAGTGATCAACATCGGCAAGAATCAACTCCGAATCGGCGAATGCTTCGCCCTCTTAGAAGTGGCCCTCGGCGACTTCTATCATCAAAAACCCCCAAGGATCGGTGGCAACACTAATGGAGGGACATCATCGTGGGAGCAGCCAAAAACCTCCGCGATCTGGTTTGAAATCGAACCGCATGCAAGCTACTTTCCGGACTCATGCCAAGGGAAGATTGGCCACCCGAACCAACACCACTCCCTCTAGAGCTACAGACCATCCAAGAGTAATGAAGCCCGGTCCAATCCTCGTCGCCTATAGTCTAGCTTCGAGTCTTGTTGTCTCGTGTATTCACATCTTTTGAGTCTTTTGACGGCTTTACGCCCGACGATTGTGAATCTTTGTCAACAATGTACGCGGTCTTCACGCTTTCAATAAAAGGTCCGACCTTCCTAAAAAAATCATTTCATTGCATCTTTAACAAATGATGATATTAACTAATCAAAACAAGTTAATAACAATTCATCTATACAAAAGGCAAAACACATTAATTAAATAAATGCATCAAGCAAACATTTAAGCATGTTGTCAAACGAGAGAAAAACCTTAGGGCCCTGAGTGCCCAGAGAAGGTTTTAATCACAACGATTTGCAAGATTCCCGAAGAGCCAAAGAGACGCAAGTCCGACGCCTTTTCCAAAGACAAACCGATCTTCCAATACCTCAAGAGCGGGAAGCCACCTTCATGAACAAGGAAGACCCACACACTGAAGGGGTCAAAACCAAGAGCATCATGGCCCTAAAACGCTCTCGCCTCTCACTTCGTCATCCTCGGGGACATGCTATACAAGAAACGCTACCACGGGCCACTCCTACTGTTGCATCGCCCAAGAAGAAGCAAACAAGTTCATGAACGAAGTCCACAATGGGGCTTGCGGTCCCCACATGAACGCGAGCCCCGATGCAAATCATTCTCGGGATGGGCTACTACCGGATCTCCATGGAGGCGTATTGCATCCACTTTGTCCGAAGCCGCGACAAGTGCCAACGGTTCTCCAACCTCAATCATCTGCCGCCCTCACGACCTCTACCGCATGACTACACCTCGCCCTTTGCCACTGGGGGAATTGACGTCATCGGGAAAATCGCTCCGCCAGCAAAGAACGGTCACGAGTTCATCTTAGTAGCCATCGACTACTTCACCAAATGGGTCGGCCAAGTCCTACAAGGTACTCACCTCCAAGAAGGTCGCGCATTTCCTCAAGGAAAACATCATCTCGCCGATACGGCATCCCAAATGAGGTCATATCGTACAACGGCTCACACTTCGAAGGGGAATTCGGCTGCATCACGGGCTGAATTCAAGATCACACGCCACAAATCTTCTCCCTATCGGCCAGCCACAAACAAACGGCGCCGTGGAAGCAAACGAAACAAAACCTCTCGAGCGGATCATCCGAAAATGACCACCCGAGGACGAGATTGGCCCGAGAAGCCGCACCTTGCACTTTGGGGCTACCGCACGTCGCCGAACAGCCACGGAGAAACCCCATTTGCCCGACATACGGGATGGAAGCAGTCCTTCCCATCGAGTTAGAAATTCCCTCACTCCGAGTGCCGCTGGAAAATGACATCAACGAAGTTGAATGGCTCCAAAGCCGACATGACGAATTGGCTCTGCTAGACAGCGACGACTAAAGGCCATGGAACACGTCCGAGCCTATCAAAGCGAATGGCTAGAGCTTTCGACAAGAAAGTCAAATCCCGAGACATCGGGGAAGGTGACCTTGTACTCAAAGAAAAAGCCTCCCACTCGAACCAACCCACTGGGAAAATGGGAACCCACATGGATCGGCCCTTTCGTGGTTCAAAAGATCTTCTCCGGAGGTGCCATGAAGCCGACTGCACCTAGACGGCAATCCCTTCATGAATCCAGGCCAACTCGGAAGCAAACTTCGCAGATACTTCGCCTAAAGAAGAACAATCGTGCATCTCTTGGCACTCCATGTAGTGTCGAACTACGCAGACTCCGAGCCCTCTAGTCCGGGGAACGTGAGGCAACCTTAATTGGTCCTAGGTCTAAAAATACACAAAAAGTCAAAAGTTTGAATGTCAATCAAGACCCTCCATCAAGCTACGCACTTTTCAAGAACACGCCCAAAGTTAGCCACCTTGACCAAGTCAAACGACGGCGGCAACATCAAAGGACATCCGAGGGTCACTCAAAGCATCAAACGGCCGACTCATGCTCGCTCTGCCGGGGGGCTTGTCTTCGCCCTCACACGCTTCAAAAAAAAAAACAAAAAAAGAGAGCTCGAGCAAGGGCTCACAAAAAAAAAACAAAAAAGAGAGCTCGAGCAAGGGCTCACAAAAAAACAAAAAAGAGAGCTCGAGCAAGGGCTCACAAAAAAAAAACAATAAATAAAAAGAAGCTCAAGCGTAAGCCGCAAAAGAGGTCAAGAGCCCGACGCTGACAAGAGGCAAGGAAGCTACGAAAAGACCGTCAAAACGACTTGTCGGGGGAGCATTCAACCTCTCACGTGCACACAAGCCTAAGCAAAAGGGATTGCCGTCATGGCCTGCATCGCCCGGTCCGCAATCTGCAATGTAAAAGTCCAAGGATTGACGCCGACAAAGTGCACAAAAGAAACAAAGGCAAACAAGAGATCTTGCGTCTCGACAAAGCTTTAAAAGTAAATCACAAATCACTAACGGTTACAACATTTCTTGATGAGTTCAAGCACGGTCTACTCTCAAGTTCACAACATGCTAAAAGACACTTTAATACATTTAACTAATAATGTGTTTGCAATGCAATGAATGGATACCTAGGAGGTCATTCCGCGCCGTCTCGCGCTTGTCCCCTCGCCATTCTTTCCTTTCTTCCTCGTCCCCAAGGCGAGTCTTCTTTCGCTCCACGTGAGACCAACTCTGCGTCTCTCGCTCCTAGATCGTGGGTCCTCCCGTAGAGTCAAACAATCCAAGTAGCTCTCCTGGGCTTCATTCGCCCGTGCTTCGGCTCGGATCTCCTCCCCGCGAGTCCGTAAAAGCAGGACCTCTCCCCTCGCCGGTCAACTCTAGTCTCGTAATCCAAACAAAGTGTCTCCCGTCACATCCAAAGGGTCGACTGTGCTTCGGCACTCCTAAGGCAATAGCTACTACGGCAACCGGTCCCGGAATCGCTACACGCCTGCTCTCCAAGACCACTGGGATCGCCTTCAACACGCCTGCTCATACCAAAGTGCGGTGTATCGAGTCGTCAACACGACACTCTCCCAACGCCTAAGGAGTACCACAGAGGGAAAGCGGAATACTTCCATACCCTCGTAAAATACAAGAAGGCACCCGAAGCCGCCATACAAAGAGGAACTACCTCCGCAGAGCAAGGTCATCCCACCAACAAAGGCTCCCGCTTCATCCCAAACCGCCGGGAAACAAGCGACGGAATATAGAAGGAGGACCAAGACAAACCTCGGAACTCGACAACGTAGGACCCTTTCCCGCAAGATCCTCCTAGTCTCAATCCTCCAAAGGAACCCACCAAATGGATCTCGATGCGTACTAAGCCGTGCCATCCATCTCTCCCAAAGTGACCGATCCATATCCAACACAAGAGGTCGGCGAGCAAATGACCACGGGCTAAACGACGTCTGAGCCTCGGGCATGGCTGAAGTCTCTCTCGCAGCCACAAGGTGAGCAAAGCGGGGCTTCCCCTCTCATGAACCGATCCCTGGGCCGCCTAGGGACGGTCGATACTACGAAGAGTCTCCCCAAAGATCAACGGGACAATATCCTCTCCCGGCTCGCAAAGCCCTACCACATCTAGCAAAGCGCCATCACAAATGCCAAGGGAGCCGACTGGAAAAGCGTCGCCATCACGCACAAGGCAAATGCATCCCAAGAGACATCACTCTCATCATCAACCATGAACCGCTCCGGCAGCTACGAAATGTCGATATGACCCGAATCAAGGATCATGCCCCGCACTTCTTCCAACGAAGTACGAAGAAAGCCTCGCAAGCTTCACGCTCACCGCAGACCACCAATCAAAGGAAGCGAGATGGCCTCCACCTCCGGTCCCTCCCATCAAAGCCCGAAAATCCTCAAAAGTGGGCACCATTTCATTATAGGAGAAACAAGACACATGCCTCCTAACATCCTGTAACTTCGCGGCAGCCCGCAACAAATCCCAATCAGAACCAACTCCTTAAAAGACCAAATCGAGCAAAGACGAAACCTTACCTCGAAAGCTCCGTCTCTCGATGCCTCATACGACGCCGCATCCACGTTTTCAAGCTGCTCAAGGAAGTGTGCTTGCCTCTCCGCGAAAGCCTCGGCAAAATTCTAGGGACGTGCGAAGAATCCATGGCAAAAATGGAGGTTCCTAGAGAAAATGGGGAAGAAAGCTTGAAAATGGCCGCAAATGGGGAAATGGGAAGAACTGTGACACGGAAAGCATTTATGTCCTTCCCAAAGCAAGGTTGGTCCGTACGGATTCTTGCATGCTAAGTATGTCCGTACGGACTCCTTGCAAAAAGAACCCATTTTCCCCAAAGCAAACAAGCATAACAACCACCGTCCTCGCAGGACCTTGCTCCAAACCGCCCAAACACCGGCCAAAGCCATTCCCGCAAACATACACTACCCACAAACGCACTCTCGCCTCACGTGGCATGCACAAAATAAAAAATAATAATAGCAACCATTTCTAGGACAAATCCTGGAATCACAAAAATGACATTACATCTTAAAATAAAACGTTGTTTGCCGTGCAAATATGAGTGTTTTATTACAGGAATATCAAATGTCTGTTGCTAAACAAAAAAAAAAAAGAGAAGATATGGAAAGAGGGAAAGCAAATGGACCCTAATCCGACTCTTCAAAGATCATCATCCTCGCCGAGGTCCTCAGAGAAGTCGGGCATCCCCGTGAACTCGCCCGCCACATCCTCGTCATCGAGTACCGAGCCCCGCCGGAGGCTGCCACTCAAAGTAATCCGAAGGATCAAATCCGGCGAAAGGATCGAAGAAAGAAGGCTCGAGGAACCCTCACTCCACGTGCGCCCGTGCGGAGGCATGAACCGATAAAAGGGCCGCTCCTCGAAGGCCCAGCAGCTCCCGAAGACGTCCCGGCATCCATGCTATGCCGCCCCCTCGAAGGCCCCTCCTGCTGCGGCTCCGGCTCGGCTCTAGGCGGAGGAACGTCTACATAATGCCTCGAAGGCATAGGCTCGTACGCCGGCACGCGTCGCGAAGACCGGCAAGATATCTTCGAAGCCATCTTCTTCGCAAACGACCTCATCGCCACGTAACGGCGAGTCGAAGCCGCATATCATAGGCTCTCCCCGGACTCCGCACCAACAAGCGACCAAGGAAACGCTCAAAGCAATACAGCTTATACTCAACAACAAAAAGAGAAAAATACGTAAAAGATGCCAAGATGGAAAAGAGTCAAGACACTCACCGATCTATCGGGATCCACTCAGTATGCAAGCAGAGCTCAAGCCAGAACGGCATGCACACCCTCCTCCTCGATCCGTCCCCGCGGACGTACGTGAAATCCGGCCTCGGCATCGGAACCTTCGGGGGAGCTCAACGGGCGGCTCCTCTCTCTCCCTGCGCCGGTACTGCGGCGTCCTCGCCTTCCTCCTCACGAAGGCCCCGTACTCCTCTCCATACAAGATGAACTCCTGCGCCGACACCGCCAAGATACCTCTCAAAATCGAGCACATCCATGTCCCGGAATCAAGCATCCCAAAGTGGAGGGTCCCTGAGCCACGGGAAGCACACTGGGCCATGCCGCGTAAGACCCGCTCCCAGGTCCATAACATCGCAGTCAAGCCCCGCAAAGATCTTCCGTCGCGGCTTTGTCACCTCGGGAGCCCCTCAAACTCATCCCTCATACCGAGCCCACGGGAACAAAATGAACCCCTCCGGCTACCCCTCTCCAGACGCTCCCGCACATCCCCGTAGGCGATGGTGAGCTTCCCCGCCGGTCCTCCTCTTCCTCGCCGTACGAGCCCAAATTTCAAAGATAGCAGTGGTACGCAAAGAATGCCCAGGATCTCTATCCCACGGGAAGCACTGGAAAACCTCATAGAACCACACCTGTGAAAAAAAAACAGAAAGGGCTCAGTGCAAAAGAAAAACGGAGAAAAGACAAGTTGCTAAATCAAAAAACGGCAATAAACTCATACCTCCAAAGCAAAGTCAAAACAGGCCAACGAACTGGCCACACCCCGGCTAAACCGGTCCAAGGAGAAGTAGAGCTCGGCCAAGCCTTCCTCGCCCCAAGCAATATCACAAACCCTATCCAGGTCAATCAAGCTCTCCAACAAAGCAAAGGGAGCCGCGGTCGCGTGGTTCGAGAACAAAGTCTCGGACAGTGCATACCACAAAGAGGAGCGCGCCAACGGCTCCGCCGTCACCTGGCCGGTCCCCCGAACATAGGCCCCAATGCCGGCCGTGATCTTCGGCTCCACATCACTATACAACATGCCTGTGCCCCTCGCGAGGACGAGGCTCAAATCCCAGCAGCTCGGCCAACACTACATCGGAGATCATATCTTCCACCGTACCGGCCCTCCTTTGAAGGAAAGCCGTGTCGCAGCAAAGTCGGTCGGCGTCACCGTTACCTCTCCCGGCTCGGGTGGAAGGTGTGGGTGGTATCCCACCGGTACTCGTAAGACCAAGGAAGACGCTCTTGTTCTTCCTCGTGTCGAAACTCCGCCTGTGTTCTCGACGAACACCCCTGTGCCGTAAGCGTAAACCAGGCCTCCTAGGACTCGGCCTACCGTCCACGGAAATATCGGGCATCCGCCGCACAGCTCAACAACGGCCTCGAGCGATCCCCGAGTCTTCATCCTCTTGGCCTTCCCGGCCATAAGCCCCGCATCCCGCAGTAAACACAAAGAAAGGTACGTCAATCACAGTACTTAATACAAAACAAAAGGCACAAAAGTCCGTCCCAACACGGAAAGCCATGAAAATAACCCGTCACAAAACACGGCACACATTGCACATATTTTTCACATATAACCCGTCACAAAACACGGCACACATTGCACATATTTTTCACATATAACCCGTCACAAAACACGGCACACATCGCACATATTTTTCACATATAACCCGTCACAAAAACACGGCACACACTGTACACATTTTCTCAAAAGAAAAAAAGGGGGGGATTAAACCCTACACGACACATTTTCAAAAAAGTCCGTCCCAACACGGCAAAGGCACATATAACCCGTCACAAAAACACGGCACATATTGCACATATTTTCCCCACAAAGTCCGTCACCCAAAAACACGGCACACACTGCATAACACATTTTCAAAAAATCCGTCCCTACACGGCACACACTTTCAGACAAAACCCGTCACAAAACACGGCACATGTCACATTTTTTTCACAAAAATTATCACTACACGATAATTTTTCTCATAATGTACATACATAAATAGCATACGGTACAAAACACCAAAGCATGCATTTCATTAGAGAGGCACTTTATTTTCACAAATAAAAGCTAATCTACACATTTCTGCACAAAATACACATACCCACAATTTTTACATGTCCATTTTCAACAATTCATCAAGAATTTCACAAAAGGCATAAAAAATAACAAAAAATTCAAAAATGCGAAAAACTAAAACCTAGTTCTAGCATTCAAAAATTCGAGCAGGGAATCAAAACGGAACGGATTTCTTACCTCCCCAACGTTCATAGAGCGACGATTGTGCACCTCCGGATTCGGATACAAGACATCCGGGTTCTTCGAAGATGGAACGAACGAAATCCAATTTCTTTGAAGCTCCATCCGTTGCTCGACCACCTCTTGGCTGCGTTAGGCTGACGACTCCTTCGAGATCCTTCGGCCATACGGTAAGCAATTCAAGCAAAAAATTGTTGATTTTGGTTAACAATGGAGGATTTTCTCTCTTTCTCTCTCTACGGTTCACGCATGGAAGAAGAAGGAATGGGGAAGGGCTCGGCATTTAAACTCCGGTCAAAATGCGGGAACCGTAAAAACCAACTTGAGTCCGTACGGACCTCTTTGCAAACGAGGTTGGTCCGTACGGACCTCTTTGCAAGGGGTGGCCAAATTACTTTCCTCGCCCTTATAATCTTTGCCCCTGGCTGTCCTAAGGCCTTTTCCAGCAAATCCAAGTGCAGAATGGTCCCTAACCCTTCAATTCAATCCCCGGCCATCAACGTAAGACCGGTCCTCGCCCACTCCAACGGCAATTCAATCCCCGGCCGTCAACGTAAGCCCGGTCCTCGCCCGCTCAACGGCAATTCAAGAAGGAGCCAACACCTCCCAGCACGAATCCCAAGGCACAAGACGCCTCCAAACGCTCAACGGCAATTCAACTATCGCCGCTCAACGGCAATTCAAGAAGGAGCCAACACCTCCCAGCACGAATCCCAAGGCACAAGACGCCTCCAAACGCTCAACGGCAATTCAACTACCGCCCGCTCAACGGCAATTCAAGAAGGAGCCAACACCTCCCAGCACGAATCCCAAGGCACAAGACGCCTCCAAACGCTCAACGGCAATTCAACTACCGCCCGCTCAACGGCAATTCAAGAAGGAGCCAACACCTCCCAGCACGAATATCAAGGCACAAGACGCCTCCAAAATGCTCAACGACAACTCAACCACTGGCCCTCAAAGGAGGTCCGAAGTCATCTTCCCAACAGAAAAGGGCCCCTACAGGGTCATGCATCCCCAGCAATTCAAGCACCGGCAGTCAGTGTAAGCCCGAACCTAGCCCACTTCAACGGCAACGCAAGCACCGGCCATCAAAGTAAGCCCGAGCTCCTCCCCCAACAAGTCAAAGGGAAGTCATACAAGGCATATCCTCAAAGACCGACCGTCATCCTTGCCCACTCAAACGGCAAAACAAGCACAAAAAGGAGCCAACACCTCCGAGTACAAGTCCCAAGGCACGAAGCGCCTCCAAAATGCCAAATGGTGAAGCAATCACCGGCCGTCATCCTTGCCCACTTCAACGGCAGCGCAAGCACCGGCGATCATCGTAAGTCCAACCTTTTACTCAACATGCAAAAACACAAAGGCATCTACGCCTCTCGCAATCAAAGCACAAGGCGGCCATGCCTCCACACATGCGGCTAGAAGACGATTCAAAGTCCTCGCGCATTAACATCAGCTAACGGCTAGAAGACGATTCAAAGTCTCGCGCATAACATCAAGCTGCGGCTAGAAGACGATTCAAAGTCTCGCGCATAACATCAGCTGCGGCTAGAAGACGATTCAAAGTCTCGCGCATAACATCAAGCTGCGGCTAGAAGACGATTCAAAGTCCTCGCGCATAACATCAACTGCGGCTAGAAGACGATTCAAAGTCCTCGCGCATAACATCAACTGCGGCTAGAAGACGATTCAAAGTCCTCGCGCATAACATCAACTGCGGCTAGAAGACGATTCAAAGTCCTCGCGCATAACATCAACCGCCGCCAGAAGACGATTCAAAGTCCTCCAGCGTGGCACCAACCGCAATCAGAAGACGATTCAAGTCCTCACTCTATCCTCGGCCCGGAAGGCCTTAAACCACCCGATTAGGAAAATCGTAAAATTTCCATCCCAGGACACCACCACGTCCTCACAATTGACCTCGGCGGTCACCACATCTTAGGACACCACCACGTCCTTACCACTGACCTCGGCGGTCACACAACACTTCAGGGCACCACCACGCCCGCACTCACGATTTCACGACCTCTGAACTACGACCAGGCTTGATTCCCGCCAGGGATACGTAGGAATCCTATCACAGGGTCCAGCCATCGACCCATGCGGTCACCTAGGACACCACCACGTCCTTACCATCGACCTATACGGTCACCCAGGGCACCACCACGCCCGCATTCACAAAACACTCACCCCACACCCGAACTACGACCAGGCTTGATTCCCGCCAGGGATACGTAGGAATCCTATCACAGGGTCCAGCCTACTGACCTATGCGGTCACACTGATAGGACACCGCCACGTCCTCGCGCGACCTCCCCGGTCACTTTATCTCCCAGCACGCAATCCAGATTAGGACCCTTATCTTATCGGCGACCCCACTTCTTTCATAAGTGACGTCGTCGAGGGGCTTCTGTAAGTACCCCAATCTGGATCACACCCTTTCAAACACACGGGAAACACCGCAGACTCATCAACACAGTCTCGACGACCCCTCTCACTCAAAACCCTCTCTAAACCCCCAACCAAACCAAGGGAGGAGCCTTTCTGGGATAAAAAGGGACAAAAAGGACCTTTTGGGAATTTTCGGGAAATTGGGAAAGCAATATTGGTCCGTACGGACCTCTTTGTTGTCATAATTCTTGAATCTTCTTAAAGTCCACAATATTCCCTCAAATCCGGGAAATGATTACTCCCCTGCGAGAGTTGGTCCGTACGGACCTCTTTGCATGCAAGATGGTCCGTACGGACCTTATTGCTCGGGGACACCATAATTGCAAATATTCCTCCATCATCACAGATTCCCTCAAATCGAGGAAAACCAAAATACTGGATTACCAGGGAAGTCCGTACGGACCTCTTTGCACCTAATCTGGCACTATAAATAGAGGGCTCCCCCTCCTCATTTTCACACACCTCCCACTTTTCTCTTCCTCCCTAGGCCTTCTGGCTCCCCCTCTAAGTCCTCTCGAGGCACTCCGGCCCCTTTCGGATCCTTCCGAGGCCTTAGAGCCCCCTCGTGGTGCTCAGAAGCCTCTCAGCGCTCCCGAGACGCTCCGCGCTGCCCCGAGGCACTCTCGAGGTACTACGAGGCCCCTCGTGGTACTCCGAGGCCTTGCACAGGTCTTTCCACGGTGTCTCGGCTCTTTCAGGAGTCAAGCGGCGATCCCAGGCCACGCCGAAACTGCCCGAGTGACTCCGCCACCACAACGCACGCCGAACCTGCCCGAGTGATCCCTGCGATCCCCACGCACGCCGAACCTGCGCCGAACGCGACTGCAACATCAACTCACGCCGAAACTACGTCCGCGGACTACCGGCACCTCCCGAAGCCATCCCGATTCATGCTTAGGAACGCTACTCCGACCTCAAACACTATTCCTCGGCGGAAGACGGACACGAACCAACATTGGTAAGGCTTCCTTCCATTACTATTTCAATACATTTCCATACATAGCATACAATGTAGACATCCGATCTGACATGCATTTTTAAAAAAGCACACACACACACACACAACATTTAAAGGATATTAGGGGTATCCGAAAGACTCGTTTTACGAGGCTACTCGGGTGAGCTCTAATATTCTAATATTCTCTTCCCGAGGAGTCATCTGACCTCCGAACTCAAAATCTCATCACACAAAAACAGTTTAAAATTATCTTTAAACTGATGCCCTTTTTCAATGTTTTGGGCTTAATAAAAACGGCGTGGCGACTCTACAAATGCGAAAAACAAACGGCGAGACAAACCGCCGCCAACGCAAAAGACTGCCAGATGCCGGGGCCGCGAGGCCTGCTCGGATCCGGGCTATTTCACTCTCCCATAGACACAGTCAAATCCTAGAAAACTCGGTCTCATCAATGACCTCCCTATACACAAACCTTTCTTTCACACCCAGCCAACCTTGATCCACGACATTGGTTGACTTTCTCCTCATGGTTAATAAGAATGTTTTTTCATATCGATATTAGTGGTTGAATAACCCGAACATTAATAAAGGGTTTTAAGCAATCTTGTGATCATTGTAAATAAAACAAGTTTTCAGATGTCTTGACAAGTCTTCATTTTCTACATCTTAGGAAAAATAGTGCTAAACACTGATTTTCTGTCAGCAGGGGCTTCCATACACTTTTACCAGCCTGTCTACGCTTATTCTCTCTCAAAAGAGTCAAACTCAAAGCAAGTTTTTTGTGCCTACGTCAAATAAGGCCATCAAAATAACACAAAATCGGGATCTATTCCCACCTTTCGAAAAATATGCCCCTGCATGTATATATCTTCCTAAAATTCTTCTCTTCGTCCACATCTTCTTAAGGTTGACTGAGTGACTAAAGAAAATAAAAGAGAGAGAGTACGAAAGGATAGGTCTTCCCTCTTCTACTACAATTCGCATTAGGGTTGCCTTGAAACTCTTCAAGGCTGGGGGCTTTGCCAAGCCGTTTCTTTAGACTGGGGCTTCTTTGGCCATTTTTGGGGTCCGCATTGGGTTCCTCACCATGTTACAAGATGGATCCAGTCTTGGTCAGATCAACCTCAGGATCACTTTCACAGTACCAATCAGATTGGGATTTTTGCTAGGTCACCAGACTGGGGCTTCACTAAGTCACTTCTTCGAAACCTAAGACTTCACCTACTCAGTTCGTCCAACCGGGACTTTGCAACTGGGGCTGTGCCAATGAAAGGATCTTTCCTTGCTTTAATAAGACATGGGGCTTTGCAGAAAGTTTTTTCCTTCAATTGGGGCTTCGATAAGTCACATCCCCCCCTCGAAGAGAGGTTTGGTCACTTCGACATCTGCTTTAGTCTTTGGTTGTAAAAGCCTGTCAGCATCAGCTTCAAATTCCAGAGTGTGAGAAAGGAACATTCATCGAGATCCGAGGTTTAAACCCAGTCTCAGCCCAAGAGGGAATTCTAGTCCACGTTGACAACATCTCAGCAACAGCAGCAGTTCAGTCCGCACCCAAGGGATATGACCCCACTTGCTTGAAACCCGTCTTAAACAATTTTCAAACACATTCCCTATGTACATCCAGACCCAGTCCCTACCATTGTTTCCAAGAAAAAAAATCACCCCTAGGCTCAAGTAACGTGCCAATTGCTAATAATAGCATTTTCTCCCAAAAGCGCCTCCGTTATAACGAGATAACGCCAGGCGACAGTTTCCTAATTGTCAAAAATCCAACTTTAGCTACCTCTATCATAGATTGAGAAGTATGCTCGAGTTTTCCAGCTATAGCTGCCTCTATCTACTCGATAGTGACGTAAGCTTTAGCTTCCTCAGGATGACAACCTCCATTAATTGTCAAAATCTCAAGGATCCTAGACATCGTTCCTAACTATCTAGTGATGCTTGAACTACGGTCAAGGCTTGATTCCTCCGGGATACGTAGGAAGCCTTTTATAAAGGTCCAGCCATCCGACCGCAATGGTCGCCCTATTCCATCACCGCTCCTCAGTGGTGAGGCAGCCTTTCATAAAGGTCCAGCCATTCGACCATATTGGTCACCCTTTTTCTTTCACCATTCCTCAATGGTGCGTAAGCTTTCCACAAAGGTATAGCTATATGACCACTTTGGTCACCCCCCTTTATTTGGCACATTCCTAGTAGGATTGGCCGTTTGATCTCCTAGGTCACCCCGTTTATATCCTTATAATAAGGGACCGATATCTCTTTGCCATTGCCCTGGTAGGATCAAGCATGTGACCTCCTTGGTCACCCAATTCCAACCCGTGTCGGCAATTCTAGTCCAATTCCAAAGGTTATGAAAAGCACAGTGCAGGCTATGTATGTCACGCGACAAACCTGGCCATATGGCTTACTAAGTCGCGCGACATAATAAGCCAATATCAGACATCAGCAATCTGCAGTGTACTGCATTCCCCAGGGCACTCCCCGACTTGTCATAAGCTGCAAATACCACTCATCCACTTCTTGAAGGCATGGGAAAAGGTTCATTTACCCCATGTACACTCATGCATTCATTCACCTAGTACATATACAAGTCAGAAATTCATTCAAGCCATCCATTCAAGCCATCTACCATACCATCATCATTCCATAGATTCGTGCAACAAAAAAAAAGGCTAACAATGTACATACAAAATAAAAGAGACCAAGTCTAAAAGATGTGCATAGCAAAATAGCGTGATATGTTTTCCCTAAAAGGGTACAATAACAAAAAAGTCATAATAATCTAAGGGGAAAAGGGGCTACTCTGAATCATCTCCGTCATCCTCTGAACCATCTCCATCATCCTCCAAACCATCATCATCTTCATCCTCGTCGTCATCCTCAGCCTCCTCAGGCTCGTCATCAGGATCGTCAGAAGGTGCCTAGTAGGCTACGGTCCCAATGCGATAATAGTCATCAAGCTCAGTGATAACAGCAGAATCAAGCTCGTAGTCTGTGGCTGTCTCAGCCCCACCATCCTCGTCATCATTATCATCAATCTCAACTGGTCCGTGAAGAGGCACATTTGGATTCTTTGTCCTAAGATTCGTTCCGCTAGTGCCCCCGCTGGTGCCTACGTCATCAAAGCGGCTCTTCTTCTTTCTCGGTTGGCCAGGCGGAGAGATATCGATCGAACCCTGTGACGGCACAGTTCTTCCAAAAGCTCACGCCTTTCTGGAGCTTGCCAATCATGCTCACAGCGCCAGTATAAGCCCTGGTCAAATGCCTGTAAGCCTGGGCCGACACCTGTTACAAACAGACATAATAAATGTCAAAATGCAGTTATTGATAACAGAAAGAGATGCAAGCAATCCAAAAGACGCAAGGGGCAGTACTTACGGATCTAGAACCTCGCGGGAGCAGCAGACGAGGATGAGTCTGTGACATGTCAATATGAGCTCGCCTCATACGACCTCCCCCTGGTAATCAATAAAAGTCGGGGGCAAAGGAGGTCTAGCCACGTGACCAGTCGAGGGTCCCGCACCCTGAGCACCATAGCCAACTCTGACCTGTGGGGACTGAAGATGCCTAGCCACATATAAGGTGTAATCTCCATCCCGTGTAAAGAGATGTGCCGCCACGCCTACAATCAAAGCATCTACATTCGCCAGCTGGCGAGGCAGCCACATCCTAGCTGGAGGATCATCAGGAATCCGAGCAGGCATATTGGGCCCATGCTGTCTGTACACCCTCTCTGCTAAGTATAAGGCATCTCCGGACAAACCCACCAGCAGCTTGCGACATTCTGTCAAGTGCGCAGCATGATCCAAATCCAAATCGCCATAACGGCCAGTCCAAGGGAATAAACTCAACCTCTGGGGAGTCCCTCTCAAGCATATCAGCGTATCATGATACGAAGCAGTAATCCTTCACCTCACACCCTCCGTCCTGGTCTGTCTCTTACCATTCTTCGTCTACCGTCTGAGAGCAGGAAAAGTGGTGGCAGGGAACTCATCCCGAATTTGCCATGCATAACAGTCAAAAACCTCATAGGCCCAAGCCTGAAAAGAAGAAGAAGAAGTCAAAACAGGGAAAAAATGATAGAGTGAAATGTGCAAAAGAAAAGAAGTCAAGATAAGAGAATACCTCGAAGGCCAGGTGACAGCAGGTAAAATACTTCGCCTTCCCTCTGCTAACGTCATCTAGAGCCAAGTACATCTCGGCTAAACCTGCTTCACCCCAGGATAGATTCCCCACGGCATCCCAAGCTCTCAGAAGCTCCAGTAGTGAAATCAGGACAGTAGATGCGCTGTTGATGAACAGCATGTCAGAAAAACTCACCCATACAAAGGCTCTCGCCAGTCTCTCGGCTCTCTGCAGGATCATCAACAAAAAGGTAGTCCCTACTCTGCTCCCCAATCAAGCCATGTAGCTCGCCCAGCTCATATCCATTCCCCTTCTTGATCTGGGGAACAAAACCAAGTAAACTCATAAAATCGGCATCAGCAATAGGCTGGGGCTCGGCTACCTGTGCAGGCTCATCCATATAAAGTGGCTCATTCGTAAAGGGCAATCCTGTGATGACCGCAAAATCGTATGGTGTGACTGTCGTCTCACCCCAGGAGAAATTGAATGAATGGGTGGTCTCCCACCAAAACTCTCTAAATGCCCTCACCAAATCCACACTCCTCTGGGTGTCTCCAATGGCCTTCGCCATCTCAAAAAATCGCCCCAGCCTAACGGCGTAAACCATGCCCTTAGGCGAATGTATCTGCTCCTGGCTGCCTGGTAAGCTCTGCCATAGCCTACCAATCACCTCCGGAGAACCACGGGTGCGCAATCCCTGCAGGTAAACATAGCACAGGTATAAATATTTCATGCTTTTTTTCTTGAAATCATCTCAAGCGAAAATAGGTCAAAACATATCAATGTAGAGCATTCATTTAGCATCACATTTCTCAATTCAATCCATGTTCACATACAAATTCATGGTAACTCATAGCAGTCTGGAATATCCAGTTCCAATCGATTTCACCCAAATCAAAAAACTTTTAAAACCTAGGTTACTTACCACATCTTTCTTCCCGACATCCGAGGTATGTTCATCAAGCTGTGGGTAGAAATCCCCTCTTTGAGCTTCCGGAATGAATGGCCTTTGATTCCTCTGAACCCCCTTCCGTCGAGTAGCTAACTCAGCGTGTTGTGGAGCTCTCTTGGTAGGACGCAATCTAGGAGGCATTTCCCCGGCTGAATCGGACTCAAAATGCTTGATTTCTCTTGATTCCTCTCAATTACCTTCTGATGGCTACTCTCTCTCTCTCTCTTCCCGTTTTCGTCTCCCTCTCAATTTCAATTTTAATTGAGTTTCAAAATGACGACTGTGCAAATTTTAAAGAATCTGTCCACCTGGCCTTTTATGTCGTGCGACATACTAAGCCCCTGTGGCTGGTTTTTACAATTTTGCCCCTAAAGGCTCAATTTTACAAGTTTGTCCCCCATAGGCCTGTTTTACCCTTTGTGCCCCTGGTATTTCCAATCATTTCCAATCCAGTTTTCCCTCCAGTGCCCCCGTGGCCTATTTTACAAATTTACCCCTGTGGCTCATTTTATTTGCCCTTGGCATTTTCAATCCTACTTTCAAATAATTAAATCATCGGGTACGTCCCGTTGCTTTACAAAAATTATCGGGTCCTTCCCACTCTTTTATGAAAAATCATCGGGTACGTCCCGTTGCTTTACAAAATTATCGGGTCCTTCTCATTTCTTTACAAAAAATCATCGGGTACGTCCCGTTGCTTTACAAAAATTATCGGGTCCTTCCCACTCTTTTATGAAAAATCATCGGGTACGTCCCGTTGCTTTACAAAAATTATCGGGTCCTTCTCATTTCTTTACAAAAAATTATCGGGTACGTCCCACTTTGCTTTACAAAAATTATCGGGTCCTTCCCATTTCTTTACAAAAAATTATCGGGTACGTCCCACTTTGCTTTACAAAAACTATCGGGTCCTTCCCACTCTTTTATGAAAAAATTATCGGGTACGTCCCACTTTCTTTACAAAAATTATCGAGTCCTTTCTACAAAATCCATTCTCTCTCGCGATCTCCGTTATTCCAAGATGAAGGAATAACATTTCGACCTCCCTCGCGATCTCCGTTATTCCAAGACGAAGGAATAACATTTAGCTCCCTTGCGATATCCGTTATTCCAGGACGAAGGAATAACATTTTGCTCTCTTGCGATCTCCGTTATCCCAAGACGAAGGAATAACATTTCGCTCTCTCGCGATCTCCGTTATTCCAGTATGAAGGAATAATATTTCGCTCTCTTTCGATCTCCGTTATTCCAAGATGAAGGAATAACATTTCGACCTCTCTCGCGATCTCCGTTATTTCAGAATGAAGGGATAACATTTCGCTCTCCCGCGATCTCCGTTATTCCAGGATAAAGGAATAACATTTCGCTCTCTCGCGATCTCCGTTATTCCAGGATAAAGTAATAACATTTTGCTCTCTTTCGATCTCCGTTATTCCAAGATGAAGGAATAACATTTTGACTTAGTAAAAGTTCGAACTACGACCTGGCTCGATTCCTCCGGGATACGTAGGTAGCCTACTTTAGGTCCAGCCAATTCGTCACATATGACACCCCTTTCCCCAGTGGATTCCGAACTATGATCTGGCTTGATTCCTCCGGGATACGTAGGTAGCCTTCCAAAGTTTCAGCCACTCGACCACTTTGGTCACCCAATCCGTCTCGACATTCGCCAGATCGGATCCTTTTCTATCGACAACCCCACTCGCCCTGCAAGTGACGTTGCCGAGGGGCTTCTGTAAGTACCCAAATCTGGCTCATGCCTTCCGATTAAAATTCTCGACAATTCCCCGAACTTTTATAAAGTTCGGGGGGCGATTCGGGAACTTTCCCAAGCTTTCCAAGTAAGGAAGGACCTGTTAGGAATCAAAATTCCATGCAGGACCTCGCTGAAAAGGGGCCTTCTAGAATCTGCCACCTTGCATGTTTCTAGAAGGGAACTGGATAGGGCTTCTTATGTCGTGCGACATACCCTGCCATGAAGACTTCTAGAAGACTGCCACCTTGCATGTTTCTAGAAGGAAAACGGTTATGGCTTGTTATGTCGTGCGACATACTAAGCCCTGCCATGCAGCCTATAAATAGAGGCCTGCACCTCTCATTTTGGGGGAGCCTTTTTCACTACTCAGTGTCACTCCATAAGAAATACGCCCAGGAGCCTAGTCCCTCCTCACATACCCCCCAAAACACATACTAATCCTCTCAAATCACTCACCATTCAACTAATCCAACACACACTTCCCATACACACAAAGAACCAACGGTTCTCACGGAACCAAGGCTTGATTTCAGCCCCGGAGGTTGCTGTTTGAAGGCTCCTATATCTAACTTGATATAGGAAGTCGGGGATCTTCAAGGGTAACGATTTTCTATCCTTTTCTCTCCCTTTATCTTCCTTATGCATGAGATCTACGTATTAAATGTGTTAACTTTGATGCATCCTGAGTAATATCACATGTTTTAGTCTCATATTGCTTAGATCCATATCCGTTTGCATACCATTTCATGTAATCGCATTGGTTTGACATTGTTTTGCATGAATACTCGAGATGAGTGTGGATCCCTCATATCCACACCCTCTTGAAGTGTTCACTATTGACATACTTGTTCTCTGAGACCTATTTGTGAAGTAACTTGGCTATATTAATGCCTTGTTGCCTCTGTAGATCCCAGCTGTTAAGGTTTCTGCAAGTGGCTAAGTATGTCACGCGACATAGGCAGCCTATGTCACGCGACAACTTTGGCCAGTTTGCAGAGCCTTCATCTTTTCATTTGTAATCTGATGTTTACCTTTTCCAAGATATCAATCTGCATTTAAACTAGGATATTTGCATATAAAGTAGTATCATTTGCATCAAGAGAACACCTTTTTTATGTAAAAATAACATCTTTATGCATAAAGTAGCATCCTTCGCACTTAAAATCTCTTTTCTACATTAAAGGTGCATCATTTGCACCTAAAACCTATTTTCATACATAAAAATGCATCCTTTGCATTAAAAATCATTTCTTCACATCAAAGTAGCATCCTTTGCTTTCAAAATAACTTCTTTATGCATCATTTGCACCTAAAATGCCTATTTTCCACATAAAAATGCATCATTTGCATTAAAAATCATTTCTTCACATCAAAGTAGCATCCTTTGCTTTCAAAATAACTTCTTTATGCATCATTTGCACCTAAAATGCCTATTTTCCACATAAAAATGCATCCTTTGCATTAAAAATCATTTCTTTACATCAAAAGGCATCATTTGCAATCGAATAGCATCCTTTGCACCCAAAAATGTCATCTTTTCACTAAAAATGTCATTTTTACATGCATTCCCCCATGTCCCCATTAGCAACCTTCGGAATGGACCGGTGTAAAGATCCTATCTTTACATCGTTTCTTCCATTAAAGGTGCCACAATCTCTTTAGAAAGGGATAAACCTTAAACCTATATCTCCGATTATCACTTGAGACGAGCATGATAGCTCCCATATAAGCTCAATCGTCTCAAGGCGTAGGATTGATGGGCTAAGGACGCTCCTTTTCTAAAAGAACCCCATTTTGGACTGTAAAAGAGAGCCCTTCTCTCGATCACGCAAGTCCCAAGGTCAAATAGCGATGATCACAAGTCCAAGATGAGGACGGGATCAAAGTCCCGAACACATAAAAATCCAAGGAATCCTGAGCGACAACCAACTAAATGGTTTGTACGTTCGAAAGACAACTTGGGACTTTCCCCCCTCTCTTTTCAACACATGCACGCAAGAAATGCACGCAAGGGGTAACTTAACCTCCGAACCCTAAAATTCTTTTTTTCAAAGTTTTGAGGATATCAAAATGGCGTGACGACTCCGTTTTTCAAATTAAACCGGATGTTTTCAAACTCGCGTGAATCCAATCTAAAAACAAAAAAAATTAGAATTTGGGCACACATTCACAGGTAGTGAATAGTTAGTGAATATTTATTGTGAGAGTATGATAAATGGGTCCCACAAATAAAGAAATAATAAAAAACTTTCTATTTTTTGGTTGTGTCCTTTTAAATTTCAAATAGAACGCTTAAAAAGGAAATTTGTGCCCTTTCGAGTGGGGTGAAGGGAGTATATGTGAGTGAGAGATGTCCGGCCCAAGTTTATTTTGCTCCATATAGAAAACCCAGTATTATTTAGCAAGCCCAAACGTAAAGATAGTCAATTTCATGTGGACAGGCTAAGTGCTAACATAATCTTGGGCCAGACTTTGCATTTGCTTACTTTTTTTATTATTTAAAGAAAAATTGCTTGTGAGGCTACCCAATTATTTAAGTTGCTTGGATTTAATCACTAAGCTCTTTATTTCTTATATCAAAAAGCCTAAACTATTTTTTGGTGTATCAATGATCACTCAAGCTAACGACATTTCTTTTTTCAAGTTTTCATGTGCTATTGCTCGTGATTTATTTCTTTTGTTTGAAGGACTTCATCTCTCAATTATGACTCACCAACCTCTGACCCCATATCGCCAGTGCCCTCGCCTTTTGCTCCATTCCCAAAATCGACTTTCAAAATTTGCGTTTGATTTTACTGCCTTAATGATCCATACCCCTGTTTTAGATGTCTTCATAACACTCCTTAAAAAGGCTAAATCACCACAACATTCAACAAGATGGCTAAATCACAACGCCAAGTTCTCAAACAAGTTTCTTGTGACTTGCACAATTTGGATTTTTGCTTGAAACTAGGTTTGAGCTTGAAGTTTTCATGTACATTGGACTTGAATAGTTATCGAAATAAAATTGCTAACGTTAGCTTGTGTGACTATAGAAGCACCTAAATAAGTGTATATGCTTCATAATGCAAGAAAAACAAAGTTTAGTGATTACGTCCAAACAACCTGAATAGTTTGTCAATCTTAAATACAATTGATGATGCCAAAATCGTCAAAACAGTCCAAATCCAAGCGATGATTGCTCCGGTGATTGCAAGGCCTGAAAATAAGAGAAAACACGTAAACTAAGCCGGGGCGGATCCGGCTAAAGGCCCTCCGGCGTGAGAGTAAGTTCACGGTTTGTATATGAGAAAACAAATGGACAGAGTTTTCCCAATGTAAAAAGTGACGTACCTAATAATGAGCCATGGGGCTTGTATTTATAAGGATGAATTGATAGAATCCATGTTGAAATAAACTTGTAAAGAGATAAGATGTAATCCTAAGAGAATTACATCTGTTAAGGAGTCATTGTTTGACTTGGATTGGTGTAGCTGATTACAATCTGGATTGAATCATGAATGTGTAATCCTTGTTGTATAAGGATTGTATGTTCTGCTAACCGGAACACCGAGGAACACAAATGTTTTACCTCGGCCTTAACAAATAGACCGAGGTAAATGATTCTGCTTCCTCGTCATTTGGAGATTGGCCGGTACGGAGATATGCCGAGGTAAATGATTTATTTTCCTCGTCATGGTGGAGAATGCCGAGGTAAGAACTTTAGTTTCCTCGTCTCTTGCTGCATAACGGCCCAAACATGTTGACATAAAATTTGAGATAAACGCTCCTCGTCATATAAGGAAGACCTTACTCGGCCCTGATACTTGGTTATTTAGATAATATTCGTGTCCCAATTCAATTAGTCCCAGCTTGAGCAAACCCATATTCGTATCTCGGTTTATCTTTGTTCGGTGGCCCCCAGGCTTTCTAGCTCGGATTAGGACGAGTAGAAAGTCATCTCGTCCTCGTCATATGGAATACGAACGGGTTTGACACGTGTCCTCGGCGTCGCTTCATATAACTGACGGTTGCCATTCTGGGGCCCCCCAGTCTTGTCACGCCTTGAAACCGTCAATTCGCATTTAATTCTTGGGGCGCCAGACCCGGAATGTTAACTTTACCCATGGGTTTAACCCGATTGAGGGGTATAAAAAGCTAAACCCTTCTCATTTTACTCTTTACAAACCCCAAATACTCGAGAGCAATTGCCAAGGTTCAGGCGACAGTAATTCCGGTGACCTTGATCTTGTTCGAACCCAGTTTCCGGCGAGCTAGCTTTCTGTTGTGATTCCATCAATCTCTTCAAACTCAGGTATGAAATTTCTCCCCTTTTGTGCATTTTGAATCTGATTTCCATCTTCTTAGGGTTTGTTGGGAAGAATCTTGAACACACCAAGAACAGGCAAACCTCCATTGTTAAAGAATGAAGCTTTTCTTCAAAACTTCACACTTTTGATTTTTATTGTATTTTATATGGACTTTCTTGAATATTGAATGAACTCCCCCTTTCATTTTTGATTCCCCTTAGAAATGGCTCGTTCTTGGGACCATTCTCCCCGATTCCGTTATGGATATCATCTTGGAAATGCGAGGGTCTATCGTAGAGAGAGAGGTCCATGGTTGATGCTCACTCTGGATGATGTAAGCAAGCAGTTGAGAGGTTATGGTCGAACTCGTCTATTCCTCCAATACCCTGACTCCACAAGAATAGATAGGATTGAGTCTTGTTCACCCAACATTATAGTTTTTGAGGATAGGGCTGAGATGATGGAGCACATCGATTTGTTCTACCCGGCCTCTGATCGCGAAATGCGTGAGCGCCTGAGAGGTACGGCTCCCTCCTCGGCCTTATTAAATGACGAGGAGGGGAATCTCCCTTCCCCGTCCTAAATCAGTCATGGACGAGGTCACTAATTTTGTCTCCTCGTCTTTATGCAGATATGACGGGAAGAGAAGGAGAACCCTCCTCGTCTACTCGAATAGTTGATGCTTTCATGGATGAAGCACAAACTGATGGCCGCTTGGCCCGAAGAAGAGGAGGCCGAGGACGAGGAGGCCAAGGATTAGGACAAAGACAAGAGAGGACCCCAAGAGCCGGGGATCCCATGCTGGAAAAGCTGTACTCCAAGTACGGGGTAGACAAAGCTGAGTACAGGCTAACTTATATGGGCCATATGGAGCTGAAGACAAAGAAGGAAGAGGACAACTTTTATTATAATCAAGACTTCGTCCACTTCTACTTCAAACAATTCCAACAAGGACTTCGTCTTCCCCTGGATCCTTTCATCTGTGAATTTTTAGACGATGTGAGGGCAGTGCCGGCCATGCTAGGAGCTAATGGTACCAGGGTTCTCGTCAGCTTCATCGTCCTTTGCTGTAGCTTAGGGTACGAGCCAACCATGGGAGCCTTTAGACATTTCTACCATGTTCAATTTGTCAAGGAGAGTTGGCTCCTCGTCATTAAGAGTGCGTCTAAGAAACCGAAGCTGCTCCTCCCTATGTCTAGCAAAGTGGCTGGTTGGGATAACCATGTTATAAGGGTTGAGAGCCGCCAAGGATGGGAGTTCCAGTCTCCTTGTAAAGGTCCAACTTCTTCCTTCCCCGTCCAACAATATGAATGGACCAAGGACTTGATTAAACGCCTAGAAGAATTTGCCGAGGTGGGGGTCCTCGATTGGTCAGTGGTTGAGTCCTCGGACCACTATTACATACAGGCGGGTTTGATGCCGGGGAAGAAGGATGGGGTATCTCCCCTTGTCACCGTAAAGAGGGGGAGACGCTTCAATGACTGGACAATTCACCCCGGCTTAGTGTTCCATGAGGATTGCATTACGTGCAAGACTGAACGTCCCCGGGACCAATGTTTGAAAGCCATCGACATAGTTGGACGTAAATGTTTCTTTTTTACTTGGTACTTTTTAAATGCTTGTTACCTCTGCCCGTATTTAACTCTTTCCTCGTCCTTGCAGATCTAACCGCCGAGGAAGAGGAAGCTATAGCCATGGAGAGACTAAGTCCCCAAGAGCTAGTGAAGAGGAAGAGGAGGCTGAGCAAGAAGGCTGCCTTGGTAGAAAGGAGGGAGGATGCTAATGCCCGTAATCTCATCCTCAATGTTCAGGATGACCAACCCCTTCCCCTTAAATTACACGGGGAAGTAAATGCCGAGGAACCGGCGGCTGACGAACAAACCAATCCATCAACTGCAGAGGGGCATAGCCTCCATGTTGATGCCGAGGAAGAGGTTGGAGCCGAGGAAACTGACCTCGTCCAAAGGAGATCAGGCTCCAAGAGAACCCCAGCTGTCAGCGCCGAGGAGCCTGCAGCTAAACGGGCAAGTGTCAGTGGGGCCCCCAATGTTGAGGCTCCCCCTCCCTTGACCATTCAAAACATAAAGACCGTTGAAGAGGCCGACGAGCTGGCCAAGAGCATGTCCATCAATGTTCCCCGTCTTAAGGGACTTCCTTTGTTGGCTAGGGAGGGACCCTTAGTAAGATTGGGCCGAGCTCCCATTCAAAGGGCTATGGACGAGGATGCCTACGAGGCATTTTGTAAAGAGGCTCCCAACGAAGATACCTTGCTCTGCCACAAGGGACTCTTGATTGCTGAGGTAAATGTTGGTCCTTTTCTTGTTTACTGCCCTTGATATTTGCTTATCTTTCTAATAACGATTCTCTTTCAGCTGGCTTCTGTCACGGCGTACGAGAATGTACTAGCCAAGAAGAAGACAAGGCGCCTGAATGAGGCCAAGGCTGCCCAAGCGAAGAGTGAAAATGATAAGGCTTCCTTGGCTAAGCTTTTAAAGGCCAAGGACTCTGAACTTGTGGCAGCCAAGGCCAAGGTGGAGGCCGAAGTGAAAAGGGCCGAGGAAGAGAAGGCCAAGGCCGAGGAACATCTCCGGCGTAAGGAAGAGGAGCTTGCCCAGGCAAAGGCTGATAAGGCCGAGCTTCAAACCAAGGCCGATGAAGCTGAGGCTAAATGCCGGGGATTGGAAGCTACCCTCCCGGCTAGGGAGGAAGAGGCCGTAGCTCGGTTCAAGGAGAGCTCGGCTTTCAAGGAATTGATGATGGCCAGCTCGGCCTTCAGAGAGGCCGTGGACGAGCAGACGGCCACTATGTTTGAAGATGGCTATCTTCATTTGGCCCGGAGCATTTTGGCTGATCCTTCCACCGGTCTGGACATCAATAAGGTTGCCCAGCTAATTTGCAGGGATCAATATGCTGAGGAAGTCAGGGCCCTCCATCACTTGGTCCCCTATTCTGAAAGCAACTTGGAGCTAATGGCTGCTAAGGATGCTCACGCTTGCAGGGAAGTGTGGAGGCCGGCCTCTGTTGTCCCCGGCAATATCAAAGACACAGTGGAGGCGATCCGGGCCCGAAGAGCCCGAGGTCATAGAAGCCGAGGTGGAAGGAGGGACCGAGGAAAATAATGCCTTCACTGAACAAACGGTCCTTCCTCCCCCCGGCACTATCACTGAAGACTGGCTGGACAAGCCTTTTGATGACATGCATCAGTCTTAGGATAGCTTTTTTCTTTGTTCTGTAATAGATGGTAGGACCTTTGTAATTTTTTGAATATCAATGAAAATCCTTTTGTCATGATTCGTGTAATTTCCATAACTTGCTCATATTTTTGTATGCTAGGCCGAGGCACTAGACTTAAGAAGTCGGGATCCCAGGAAGGTTCCTTGCTCCCAAATGTTGGGCAAAGTGATTAGGCCGAGGAAATACTCCTCGGCTTTAACTATGCTCTTTAGTTATTTAGGCCGAGGAAGGTTTCCTTGGCTGTAAAGTGTTGTAATCCTGAATCAGAGTTGACTCATGGTAGGAGGTTTGTCAAGCCATTAGGCCGAGGAAAGTCCTCGGTCTTGGCTGTTAGTCTCCTAAGTCAAGGTGGACCCTAGACAGGATGTGTTGTAAGCCATCAGGCCAAGGAGGTCCCTTGGTCTTGGCTGTTTGGTATCCTGAGTCAAGGTGGACCCTTGACAGGATGTGTTGTAAGCCATCAGGCCAAGGAGGTCCCTTGGTCTTGGGCATTTGGTATCCCGAGTCAAGGTGGACCCTTGACGGGATGTGTTGTAAGCCATCGAGCCAAGGAGGTCCCTTGGTCTTGGGCATTTGGTATCTGAGTCAAGGTGGACCCTTGACGGGATGTGTTGTAAGCCATCGAGGCAGGAGGTCGTCTTGGGATGGTATCCTCATCTTCGATGTGTATGAAGAGTTGATAGTTGCTTTGCACGCCGGAAGAGACTGTTTTCATAAAGGCTGAAATGCGATTACAACTAGCTGCAAACCTATCAACTAATCAAAACTAAAAGACAGGAAATAAGAAACTAATCTCTTGTAAGATAAACTAGACTAGTGATAGTATTTTCTAAGGTTGTCGGAGTGCCAGGGATGCTTGAGGTCCTTCCCCTCCTTGGTCTTCAATCTGTAGGTCCCTTCACGAATGACTTGAGTGATGATATAAGGACCTTCCCAATTTGGGGAGAGCTTGTTCTGTTCTGTCTTTCGTCCAGTAGCTTCAATTTTTCTGAGTACCCAATTGCCTACTTGGAATACTCTTCGATGACCCTCTTATCATGATACGCCTTGGTCCTTTGTTTGTAATTCACCATCCTCATCTGTGCAGCTAGTCGTTTCTCATCTATCAGGTCCAGGTCCAGGAGCCTATTGACCTTGTTGACTTGCTCATCGTAATGGGAATTTCTCACCGTAGGGATGGCCATCTCCGCTGGTGCCATAGCCTCGGAACCGAAGGTTAGTGCGAATGGGGTTTCCCGGTTGGCCCCGGGTGGTTGTGCGAACGACCCATAAGGCTAGGGAAGTTCGTCCAACCATCTACCCTCGCGTCCTTCAAGGTTCTTGGTGAGGGCGGTTAGGACCGGTTTGTTTCTTTATGCCTTGGCCATTGCCTTGTGGTCACGCTGGCGAAGATTTTGCATGGCGGACTTTTACTCTTCCCAACTCTGTAGTGAATGCGTGGAGAATTGCAGTCCATGATCGAGACAATTGTATGTGGAAGGCCGAATGCACCGGATGTTGTCATGGACAAAGTTGATCGCGTTCTCTTACGTTATCTTGGCTAATGCCTTGGCTTCTATCCACTTGGAGAAGTAATCAACAGCTACTATCACGTACTTGCAATTACCACGGGCGGGAGGGAAGGGTCCGATGATATCGATCCCCCACATATCAAACGGCCACGTAGGTATTACAAGTGTTTGCTCAACTGCCGGTAGTCTAGGAATGTCAGAGAACCTTTGGCACTTGTCACATTTTCGAACATAGGCGTGCGCGTCTTCCCTCAGGTTTGGCCAATAGTACCCTAGTGATATGATTTTATCAGCTAAGGTTCTGGCCCCCGGGTGTCCGCCGCAAACACCTTCATGTACTTCTGCCAAGAGGTTCTCAACTTCCTTGGGATAGACACACCTTAGCAGGGGCTTTGTGAAAGATCTTCGGTAGAGGACTCCATTCATCACCACGAACCTTGGGGACCTCTTTTTGATAAGCTTAGCTCGAACCTCATCTTCTGGTAGTTTTTCCTTCTCAATGTATTCAATGTAATCATCGATCCAGCATCTATCTTCTCCATCTAGGAGCATGATTTGTAGTCTTTCGTATGCAGGTTCCTCAGCATAAACCACGTAAGGACTGGTCTTAGAGACATCCATGGTAGCCAATTTGGAAAGAACGTCTGCGACTTGGTTATCTTCCCTGCCAATTTGTTTGAGCTCGAAAAATTCCATCTTCTTCGTCATATCTAGGACCAGGTCTCTATACTTGGCAAGGGTGGGGTCTTGGGTATTATACTCTCCCTTTACTTGTTTGACAACGAGTTGGGAGTCGCAGAAGGCCGCCACCCTAGTCGCTCCATAGAAGGAGGCTAATTCAATGCCAAATATTAGAGCTTCATATTCCGCTTGATTATTGGAGGCAGGGAACTTGAAACGGATGGCGTCTTGCGTAGTATATTCTCCTTCCGGGCTTGCTAGCACAATTCCAGCTCCGCTTCTGTCCTTGGTGGCTGATCCGTCCGTATACAGGATCCAACAGTTGGATGGGAGTTCAATGGGAGAGTCTTTATCCTCTGGTGCGTTTTGCTTCCTAGAGGTAGGGAGATGTTCACCCATAAAGGCAGTCTCGACCATGAAGTCAACCAAAGGCTGTGCCAGGAGGGTCTTCCTTGGTTGGTAAGTGATATCGAACTCAGTGAGAGCGATGGACCAATTAAGGAGACGCCCGGAGCCGTCCAACTTATGTAGTATCTTCTTCAATGGTTCATTTGTGTACACTGTGATAGGATGTGCAGAAAAATAAGCACGTAGCTTCCTTGATGCAATGACTAGTGCGTACGCTATCTTCTCCACATTGAAGTATCTGCTTTCCACGTCAGATATTGCCTTAGAGACATAGTAGACAGGCTTTTGAATTCCTTCGTCATTTCGAACTAGGACAGCTGCGACAGCATGATCAGTGGCAGCTAGGAAGACGTACAGCATCTCACCGGTGGTCGGACTGCTAAGCAAGGGAGGGGAACCCAAGTACTCCTTCAACCGGAGGAATGCTTCAGAGCATTCAGGAGTCCAGGAGAAGCTCTTGGTACCCTTCAATACCTTGAAGAAAGGCAGTGACTTTTCGGCGGATTTAGCAATGAATCTTCCAAGGTCTGCGATTCTTCCATTAAGTCTTTGAACCTCCTTGATGGTGGTAGGTTCCTTCATGTCAACGAGCGCCTTGATTTTTTCGGGGTTTGCTTCAATCCCCCTTTGTGATACCATGAAGCCTAGGAACTTTCCGGCTGTTACTCCAAACACGCACTTGCTCGGATTTAGCTTCATGTTATTAGCTCGGAGGTTGTGGATTGTCTCTTGCAGGTCGGGAACGTGGCTGCCTTCCTTGGTCTTTATGACCATGTCATCGATATAAGCTTCCATGTTGCGACCTATTTGGCTTGCAAAAACTCGATTCACCATTCGCTGGTATGTATCACCCGCGTTCTTGAGCCCAAAAGGCATCATGATGTAACAGTAATTACCCCCAGGTGTTTGGAAGGCCGTCTTCTCAATGTCCTCTTCCGCCATTTTTATCTGATGATAGCCTGAATAGGCATCTAGGAAGCTGAGAGTTTGATGTCCAGCGATAGAATCAACCAACTTGTCAATTCTAGGAAGAGGGTAGCTGTCCTTGGGGCAGGCTTTGTTTAGATCAGTAAAGTCTATGCACATGCGCCATTTCCCATTTTGCTTCTTCACCATAACTACATTGGCCAACCAAACGGGGTACTTAACTTCACGAATTATTCCAGCACTAAGTAATTTCTGCACTTCTTCTTTTATAGCTTCCTCCTTGTCCCTTGCAAAATTTCTCCTTGTCTGGGAGATAGTCTTTGCCAAAGGATCAACTTCAAGGCGGTGGAGAGCTACTTCTTCATTGATCCCCCTCATATCTTCGACTCTCCAAGCAAAGACGTCGAGACTGCTTTTTAAGAGGAAGATGATTTTTTCTTTCTCTTCTGGAGATAGTTGGCCCCGAGCTTGATTTTTGTTCAGGATAATCAGGGTTGATGACTATCTCTTCCAGTTCGTCAACAGGCTTCATTTCAAGACCGTCACGGAATTCTAGAGACTCGATGATGATTTCTCTAATTCTTCTCCCTTCATTGTCATTCACGTTGAGGCCCTCTTCCTCCATGAGCTTATCAACATCTGGGAGATTGACCTTTTCTAGGTCGTGGTTGGCCCCCGAGTTCTGGCCGTTGAAGAGAACAGGGTCTTCTTCTGATACGGACTGAATTATGCCTAGGTCATCTGCAATTTCTTGGACCGTAGGGTCTTCCTCAGGTACAGATAGGAATATGCCTTGGTCATCTGCAATTTCTTGGACCATAGGCTCTTCCTCCTCCGTGGGTACTTCACGAATATAGCTCATTCTGGAGCTAGTTTCGGTGGTTTTCTGAGACTTGGAGATCTTAATATTTTCCTCGGGGGTATCTATCTCTACACTCTTGGATTTCTTTCTGCTCTTCACAACATGTTCCAAGAAGTCCTTGGGGGTGGCCCTCACGCATCCAATCCCTGCCCGGGTGGGAAATTTAACTCGTTGGTGGGGAAGTGAGGCTACCAGCCCAAGTTTGGCTTGACTTGGAATGCCTATGATTGCATGGTAATCACTAGTCAAATCCATGACTACAAAATTGACTGTGGCTTTGGCTAGGAAGGGATGATCACCGACTTCGAGTTCTAGCTCCACAGTGCCCTTGGCTCCAACTTTGTGGTTGGTGAATCCTTCTAGCCTTCCATGGTAGGGTTCTAACATGGTGTCTTTCAAGCCCATCTGTTGGAAAGCTGAGTAATACAGGATGTCACGGGAGGCCCCCGTGTCAACAAGAAGTCTTTCGGATTCAACGTTGTCTATTCGACCTTTTATCACCAAGGGTTGTTCGCGAGCTGCTCGGCTTCCAGCTAACTCATTAGGAGAGAAACTAATGACCTCTTCCGCTTTATGGATCCAGGCAGGAACATGATACACTTTGCTCAGCTCGTGGATCTGGTCCCTTAGTTTTTTGGTAGACGTTACCTCTTCCCGTATCACATGTAACTTGGCCCTAGGAGGCCTTCGGTCTTCCTCCTCGCTTTTTTCGTCATCTTCACTTTCCTCTTCCTTCCGCTTCCGCTTGTTATCTTTTTTCATAACATAACGGTCTAACTTTCCCTCGTCGACCCATTTTTGAATTATTTTCTTGAGAGCCCAACAACCATCGGTGGTGTGCCCGTTATCTTTGTGAAAATCACAGTATTTGTTCATGTTACGAGGGAATTTTGGCTTGTCGGTCATTGGTTGAGGTGGAGGAAGGTTGACCAGCTGCATGATTTCAGAAATGGGTTTAGTGAGAGGAGTGAACTCAAGCTTCTCCGTACTCCTTGTTTTGTTTTTCCCTTTGGATCCCTTGCCGTTTCCATTACTATTCTGGCGGTTTCCTGTCGCCTCTGTTCTGTCTTGTCAGCTCCCCTCTTCTTTGTTTTATCCTCAGCCATGGAAATGGCATAAGCTACCTTGTATAGTTCGGACTTTGTTTGAGGTTCCCTGGCTGAGAGTTCATACACGAGGGGACCAGATTTTAAGCCAGAATTGAAACAAACGATAACTTCCCTGTCAGTGAGGCTTTCTTCAACTTGGTCCGCCATTTTTCGGAACCGATTATATTAGCTGAGGGTGGTCTCTCCCTTTCCCTGCTCAATGTTGGCTAAGTCAGCCAGTCTTATCTTCCTCTTACCAGCAGTAGCAAAGTGGTCCAAGAACATTCTCCTCATGCCTCTCCAGCAGTCGATGCTACCTCTTTTAAGCTCACGGAACCAGGTCAAAGCTGTTCCGGAGAAGGTGCTAGCGAAAGCTTTACAGAGCAGGTCATCAGCAGTGGTGAGGAGATTCAGAGTTTGTTCAAAACTCTGCACATGATCTTTTGCATCAGATGTGCCATTGTATTTTTCAAAATTAGGAAGCTTGAGGTGGGGATTAGGTGGAGCTGCAGTTATCCTTAAAGAGAATGGACGTGTTGCCCAATCGTAATCATCGTCATTAAACTTCTTTCCCCTCTCCATGTCATCCAGTCTTTGCTTCAACAGCTCCCATTGCTTGGTTTCCACTCCCTTGTCACTGCTTGAGCGGGTGCTTCGTTGGGAGCTTCTGACGGATTTATCCTTGGGGCGATCGTTCACCCTACTGTGCTCCGCGTCATGTCTGTGGCTGTCCCGTTTGGAAGGAGCTCTGTCACGCCTTAATTCCAGGTCTTGACCGCCAAGTATCATTCTGTACGGCTCTGGTGTCCTTGGTCTTGCAAATTCTCGATGCCGAGGACGAGGAGAATCCGGTCGACGAGGTCGAGGAGAATTTGGTTGACGAGATCGAGGTGGCGTGGGACGTTTAGGTGCCATGACAAGACGAGCAGGAGAGAGTCGTCTGTTCAAGCTGAGTCTCGTTCTTAGGTCCCTGGAATTTACTTCCTCTTCCCTAGGAGTTAAGTGGCTTCTCAAGTCGACCACTGGTGCTCTCTGCTTACTGTTGTGCCGAGGATGAGGAGAATCCCGGGGGGCTGGCATTGGTAGGTCCTTAGTCTTGAGGGGAGGAGGTTGTTGCTCATCCTGTCCCTTTTCAAGGGGGTTGCCCACAGATGGTCTAATAAATTCAGCCATGGAATGCTCTGGATCTAATTGCAAGAGAGCAACCTGTGTTTCATACATTCTTTGTAATGTCTCCATTTGCTTATGCAACAAAGAGCGTCGGTCAATGGGTTGACTTCCTCCAGCTTGACCGGCGTCGGCATTCTTTGTTTTCTTCCTTCCCACTTGCTTTCCACGAGCACGAGTGGGACGAGGAAGCTCAGCGCCTTCTCCCTCGGCATTCACCTGACCCTTGGAACGAAGGGTCATGGAGAGGGGAGGAGGGGCATCTGGCTGAGGTAGAGGAGGAGGAGGAGGCAGTTCCTCGGCTCCTGTGTTCGCCCCATTCACCTGGGTTGGGTCCTCAGCCGTAACACTTGTAAACTGTCCGTCCATTGTAAGCCAACAGCAAATTACCAAGTGTAAATTTTCCAAAAATCACAATTTCCAATAGATCCAAATTTCTGGCCAAAATTAGGGCAAATTTTGACCCCAAACCAACAGCCAATTGCGATTTTTCCAACACAAAAATTTCAGGCCAGAAAATTCGCTTCAGACGCGAACAGGCGGATTCCGGCCAAATTTTTGCAGAATCCGGCGGTAATTAGAACAGAACTCAAACAGTTCAGAAATTTCGTTCAATCAGTAGAAAAATTCCGGCAAGAAATTTGGCTTTTAGCGAACGTTTTCCAGGCCAAACAAAGGGTGTTTGAATCGATTTCCCGGCAATGGAACCAATTGATGATGCCAAAATCGTCAAAACAGCCCAAATCCAAGCGATGATTGCTCCGGTGATTGCAAGGCCTGAAAATAAGAGAAAACACGTAAACTAAGCCGGGGCGGATCCGGCTAAAGGCCCTCCGGCGTGAGAGTAAGTTCACGGTTTGTATATGAGAAAACAAATGGACAGAGTTTTCCCAATGTAAAAAGTGACGTACCTAATAATGAGCCATGGGGCTTGTATTTATAAGGATGGATTGATAGAATCCATGTTGAAATAAACTTGTAAAGAGATAAGATGTAATCCTAAGAGAATTACATCTGTTAAGGAGTCATTGTTTGACTTGGATTGGTGTAGCTGATTACAATCTGGATTGAATCATGAATGTGTAATCCTTGTTGTATAAGGATTGTATGTTCTGCTAACTGGAACACCGAGGAACACAAATGTTTTACCTCGGCCTTAACAAATAGACCGAGGTAAATGATTCTGCTTCCTCGTCATTTGGAGATTGGCCGGTACGGAGATATGCCGAGGTAAATGATTTATTTTCCTCGTCATGGTGGAGAATGCCGAGGTAAGAACTTTAGTTTCCTCGTCTCTTGCTGCATAACGGCCCAAACATGTTGACATAAGGCTGAGATAAACGCTCCTCGTCATATAAGGAAGACCTTACTCGGCCCTGATACTTGGTTATTTAGATAATATTCGTGGCCCAATTCAATTAGGCCCAGCTTGAGCAAATCCATATTCGTATCTCGATTTATACTGTTCAACAATTTTTATATGTATTTATATATCAGATCCTAAAACTATCTACCTAACGGATAACATGTTTTATATATTATATTGAAGACTAAACTATATAGAAAAATCATTCTACTACGGATTTAGCTATACATTTGCCGATGCACTTTCTTTTCGATCAATTTGCCACTTTACAATTATTGGCATCATTTTCTTCTGTCACTCTCCAATACATGTTACAAACTTAATGAAAATGTTACAAATTTAACAATAATGTTAAGAACTTAACAGAATTTATAAACTATTTTTAACATCGATTTTTATTAGTTTAGGTGATTAAACATTCATTTTTAAATTTAACTAATTAATTTTACCATTTTTGTAATTATTTCTTTTGAATTGTTTTAAAATAATAATCTTATAATTTTTTAATTATTTTTTAATAAAATTTAACTAAAAGAAAATTAATTTAAAGATTAATTTCATTCTTCAATTAGTTTAAATCAATCAAAAAAATTAACTAAATGTAATTAAATATACCGTTAAGTTTGTAACTTTACTGTTAAGTTTGTAATGTTTCTATTAAGTTTCCAACATCCATTAAGTTGAAGGAAAAGACTGAAAACCAAAAATCATGCTCCCTCCGTCCCACTTCAATTGGTTCCGGGGTAAATTTCACGATTTTTAAGAAAAATGAATAAAGTGAATAGAAATTAGAGGAGAGAGAATATAAAAGTTAAATGTGTGGTAGGGAATAGGAGAGAGAATGTAAAAGTTAAAAATATTTAAGAGAAAGAATGAGTGGAAGGAATAGTAAGTTAATGATTGATTTTTTTTATAAATATGTAAAAATGATAAGGATATAAATATATGAAAAACTTTCCATTTATGAAATAAATCAATTGAAGTACTACAATATTAATGTTTCAATTAGTTTTTTCAAATTGACAGATCTATATAAAACCATGGATCAGTTGAATTTGAGGCTCAAAACCAATTACTCGGTCAAGACTCCTCAACCCACTTGCATGTGATGTGCCGTGTGTTGTCTTGTCGGAAATTTGAAACTGCTGTTTCAACATACTTTCTCATCTGTCCCACCTTACTTGACACTTATTTCCATTTTAAGTTATTTCAGTTCACTTGATACTTTTTAAAATAGCCTACTTTTTATAATTTTATATTCACTCTATCCCACCACTCATTCTCTCTCTTCATTTTCCAACACTCAATTTATTCAATCAACACTACTATTTACCCCACATATTCTCTATTTATTTTTTACCACACATTTCTTTTATTTTATTCTTTTTTCTTAATTTTCGTGTCCACCTCAAGAGTGTCAAGTGAGGTGGGATGGAGGGAGTATATTTGAAACTTAGGCTTCGTTTGTTTCGACGTAAAATATTTTTTAGAAAATATTTTTTGGAAAACGTTTTTCAGAAAACGTTTTTCGAAAAATGTTTTCCTGTAAAATGTTTTACTTAGGAAGACCGTAAAATGTTTTACGGCGTAAAACATTTTACGGTGTAAAATGTTTTACTTAGGAAAATGTTTTACTTATTATTCTTATTATTAAAATTATTATGATTATTATTATGATTATTATTATTAATTTTATTGTTATTATTATTTTATTATTATTATTACTTTATTATTATTATTATTATTATAATTTTTAATTTTATTAATTTTATTTATTATTGTTATTATAATTATTATTATGATTTATTTATTATTTATTTTTATTTTATTATTATTATTTTATTTTATTTATTATTGTTTTATTATTATTATTATTATTATTATTTTATTATTATTATTATTATTATTATTATTATTATTATTTATTATTATTATTATTATTATTATTATTATTATTTATTTATTATTATTATTATTATTATTATTATTATTATTATTATTAATTATTATTATATTATTATTTATTATTATTTATTATTATTATTACTATTATTATTTATTATTATTTTACTATTATTATTATTTTTATTATTATTATTATTATTATTATTTGATTTTATTTTAATTTATTTATTATTTTATTTTATTTATTATTATTATTATTATTAATTTATTATTATTATTATTATTATTATTATTATTATTTATTAATTAATAATAATTATTATTATTATTATAATTATTATTATATTAATATTATTATTATTTTTATTATTATTAATATTTTTTTATTATTATTTATATATTTTTATTTATTTATTTATTATTATTATTATTATTATTATTATTATTATTATTATTATTATTATTATTATTATTATTATTATTATTATTATTATTATTATTATTATTATTATTATTATTAGAATGAGGAAGTAGAATGTTGTACCTTGTGAAATACTCCCTCCGTTTCACGATAATCTGCAAAAAGATTCCTTTTGGATGTCCCACAATAATCTGCACTTTCTTAAAATGAAAATGAGACTCACTTCTCTCTACTCACAATCATTACCCACTTACTCCACTTTCTCTCTCTTACCCAATCATCTACACTCACAACACACATCACCTTTTTCACCTTTTACCTTAATTCCCGCGCCAAGCCAAAAAGTGCGCATTTACCTGGGACGGAGGGAGTATGAGTTGTACATGAAGGGCACCATTTTTCGGAAAATATTTTACTTAGAACAAGGTCAGTAAGTCGTTTTACTTTTAGGAAGGATGTAAAATGTTTTCCGAAAAACGTTTTCTCCATTTTCCGGAAAACAAACAAACACCGAAAAACGAGTTATTTTACGTAAAACATTTTCCGAAAAACAATCAAACAACGGAAAATATTTTACAGTTTTTCGGAAAACAACCAAACAATAAAAAATGAGTTAGTTTACGAAAAATATTTTCCGAAAAATATTTTACGGTGAAACAAACGGGCCTTAGACCCTGAGTTCTACTAAAATGGAATTCGTGACCTAAATGGCGATGAGTTTATCAATTGCTGAAACAGTTTCTAGTCACGTTGTTTAAACCAACCACCTGCAATAGGGGTGAGCAAAAAAACCGAAAAAATCTATAACACCATTAAAAATCGAAAAATCGAAACCGAGCCTATTGGACCGGTCCGGTTCACATAATTTTTAAAATCGAAATTTTCGATCCGATTTAGATGTTTATGTTATAGAAACCGGTAATAAATCGAATCGAGCCGATAACACTAAACTACGTCGTTTTATCAATACTATATATATTCTTTATCTTCCCTGTTTTCCACACATTCACACACCACGACTCATTTTCTACTGGAATGCGATGCCCTAGCGACGACGACGACGCTACATCAACATCAAAGGTGATTCGCTTGTGATTCCACCGCCGGCGCTTGTGATTCCACCGCCGTCGCTCCTGCTCAGTTCACTCGTTGCTCTCATATCATGAACCAGCAAACGATACTTTCTTTCTCAAAACCCATTTTCCCCTTAAATCGCAAACCCTAAGATTGGAATGGGTTGTTTTTCTTAGATTGTGCCTATTTCTTTTCAATTTAAGTTAAGATACAAAGGATTTGAATGGGTAATTGGGTATTATGTAAATGTGATTATTTATTTATGAATTTAAAATGGTTGCTGCTGAATGTTGAATTATTTTATGTGTAGTGATTTAATGATTTTTTAATGTGCTTCAATTTAATTGTTTTGGCTTGTATGTTTTTGTAGATGGAAACCATTGACTTTGAAATCGGGAATGAACGCGAAAATTCAGAGATAGCAGTTGATGAACAAAATGGTAATCAGGAAGGAAAAGGAACCAATGAAGAAAAAGATGGGAATGACTCAAACGATGAAGATGCTGATGAAAAGGGGAAGGGGCAAACACGGGCTAAGAGATCGATGGTATGGGAACATTTCACTTATGTAAAAAGTTCAATAAGCGCAAAATGTCCCTACTGCCATTTACCTTTTGCTTGATGATGATTGATTGATATTTGGTACATGTTTATTGGTTTTTCTCTTTTTGCTGTCTCAATGGGGGTTTTTTTTTGGTGTTCTCATTTTTTTTTTTGCTGCTACAGGTATGTTGTGTTGGACTCATGGACTGTGTTTTGATGATTGAGCCTGCTGGTATGTTTCTTTTCTTTCACAGACATTTTTTTTTCTGGTACATGTTTGTTGTCTGCACTACATTTGGCTTATGACAAGCAAAAGAAGAATGAATGTTTTATTTCTGAGTTACAATTTAACCTTTAGGCTGTGTGCTGCTTCAGCTCATTTTATTTTCTTTCTGTTAATTTTCTAATTCATGGTGTTCAATTTAACCTTTAGGCTGTGTGCTGCTTCAGCTCATTTTATTTTCTTTCTGTTAATTTTCTAATTCATGGTGTTCAATTTAACCTTTAGGTTGTGTCCTACTTTTTGGCTGAAGGTCCTTGAAATTCAAAAGATGGAAGAATTGATGAAACCTAAGCATGACAGTAGTTATTTGCTAAACTGGAGAACTTAAACATGACAATTTAAGTATACTTTTTTCTTTTTTAGATTATGCAGGAGTTACATTTTCTTGAAGTATTGAAGATGAGGAAATTGAAAGCTGGACAATTCAAGAGGATATTTTTTTTTTTTTTGGACTAAGCAACACCTATCTATCTGTTCTATTTATTTTTAGACAATGCACTTATCTATTTCTCTTTAAGACTATGGTTGGATGTCAGTATGGATGTTTTTAGTCTTTTAAATTATGAAGAACATGGATGGATGTCAGTATGGAGTTTTTTTTTTGTTTAGACTAAGCAGACCTGTTTCTCTGTTTTATTTTGTTTTGGTAACGGTTTGATTTAAACTTTAAAACATGAGGCTGAATTTTTATGTGAGCCAAGGATGGAATAGTTTTGGGGGAGTCCAATATTTATGGGCTAAAAACTTACTGCAAAAGTGCTAATTGGGCCAAAAGTGCTAATTGGGCCAAAAGTGCAAATTGGGCCAACAACCCCCATAGACACCGAATCAAATCGACACCGAAATCCACCGAACCAATAAGAAATCAATCTTTCACGATTTCAAAAGCCTCACACCGATAACTATTGGCTCGATTTCGATGTTGGCTTAAAATCGAGCCAAACCGAGCCGAGCTCACCCCTAACCTGCAATGTCATAAATATAGGATCAAATGATAAAAGAGTTCAAAGTACAGGGACTAATTGGTCAATTAACTCTTCTCTTCAACTTAGAAGCATCCAGAAAAACGACTAAGCTTAATAGCCAGAACCTCCATCAAAAGCATAATCCTTCATTTTCACCCTCGAGATTCACTGAAACCCTAGAGAGAGAAAGAAAGAGAGAGAGAGAGAGAAATGGCGGAGCACCTCGCATCGATCTTCGGAACGGAGAAGGATAGGGTGAATTGTCCGTTCTACTTCAAAATCGGCGCATGCAGGCACGGCGATCGTTGCTCCAGGCTTCACACCAAGCCCAGCATTAGCCCAACTCTTCTGCTTTCCAACATGTATCAACGCCCCGATATGATTACTCCCGGCGTCGATGCTCAGGGCAATCCAATTGATCCGCGAAAAATCCAGGAACATTTCGAGGTTTTTTTTTTCTTCATATCTCGAGGCTTGAATTTAATCTATCTCTTATGCTCTATATTGGTGTATTTTTGTGCAATTTTTGTTTGCGTATTAAGTTTGGATTTTTTGTTGATTTGAGCTCATGTGTTAGCTTAATTATCCGTAGCCTTGTTAATTGTCCACTTTAATTTTGGATGTGATCATGTTTTCAGTGTGATTTTTTTCAGATTAGTAAATTATTCAATTTTAAATATTTTTTGCTGAATTTCTGTTGAATGTGTTTATGCTGGTTGAAGTTTTTTACAGTTATGTTTTTGGTTGGGTAATTTTTCTCTGGCTTGTGTAAATTTACTGCTACTCAGTGTATTTTTTAAAGGTTCTTACAAATTAATTTTGCGGCTATAAGTTTGAAATGTTCAGTCCATAGTTATTTATTATTTTAGCTATGTATTAGAAGATTTTCATTTTATTAAGTACTAATCGTGCTGCCCATCGTTTTCTTGAATTGAACTTAACCTGACACTGGATTGGTTCATTGTTGGTTAATTCTCCTCTCTCTGTTTACATGAGTATATTTTTTAACCAGCTAGATATATGTTTTCTTGTCATTAATTGTTAATTTGTTTCGACAATAGTACAATGTTGGGGAAATGTTCCTCTTGTCACTCTCGTTGTTTCTTCTAATGCCAGCTTGAGTAATAGGATATTTTTGCTCAACTGGTCAGTGATATTTTGCTTCTTGTTTAATCACCTCCGAGTTCCGATATGTGTTTTGAATCTAGTCCATTGGCTCAGGCATCTTTGAGTTCTAGGTGTGATATCTTTTGTTCATCAAGTGGGGAATCTTAAGTTGTGGTGGTACTGAGCATGTTTATGTTTGGTTACCTTTAGTTGATACTGGATAATCAATAGATAGTTTCAGTTTTGTTATTCCACCTTGTCTAAATTTTTGTGATTCTTTGGTTCTTCTGAGTATTGTGGACTATGCATTAACGCCTTTCTTGTTGGTGAGTTCTGTACATCGTGCCCTTTCTTTCTCTAGTTTTCATAAAATGTGCATATGTTGACTTGACACATTATATCTACTCTTCACTTAAGCTAATTCCATCCATTGTGTGAAGTCTTCTTTCTAGTTTCTTGACATCAATATTTTGAATGTGTTGCTATGATAAGGTGTTTGATAGATTAATTCTAGTCTCCTTTTTTCATGACAGTATAATATAAGACTTCAATAATCTCTAAGGCTGCTGGTTTATGAGCCGAATAAATGTATGCTATTTCTCTACGTCAGTTTAGATTTAGACTTCAAAATGCTTTGACCGTTATAGGCTAGCTGACTCGGGTATCTTATAATTTTATTTCATGTGAGTGACGTTGTATACACGTGTGTATACTCTCAGTCTTAGTGCTACACTTAAAGTGGATGTGTATGATTGACCCTTCCATCTTTTTTCCTCTTATATGCTTGGATATATATATATATATATATATATATATATATATATATATATATATATATATATATATATATATATATATATATATATACTCCCTCCGTCCCATAGAAATATAGAATTTTTGGCCCGGCGCGGAGATTAAGGAGGAACTATTATATTGAAAGTGTTGTGAGTGTGAAAATAAAATAGGAGAGAGAATGAGTGGAGATAATAGTAAATTATAATGGTGATGTGAGTATTAAAATAATGTAGGAGAGAAAATGTGTGGAGGGAATAGTAAAGATTCCTTTCCATTTTAGGAAAGTTATAGATTATTGTGGGACGCCCAAAAAGGAAATTTTATAGATTATCGTGGGACGGAGGGAGTATATATGTTGAAATGTGTTCTCTATTAATTGTAAATCATCAGTTTCTACAATGCTTAAAAGTTTCTTAGGTACTACCTCTGTCCCAAAATGAATGACCAGAAACTTTTAAAATTTGTTCTCGGTCAAGTGCAAATTCCAAAAAAAAATTGGTCATTCATTTTTGGACGGAGGGAGTATTATATGTGTATTAATGGGATACATATCAATAGAATTGTGTCATGTTTTGAGTCCTAGCTTAGCTTTCTACCTCTCCCTTTCTCTCTTCTTTTATTTGTACATTGATTGTTCTGTTGCAGAAGAAATTAGGGGTACATTTTGCACATATGTGTACGGTGTCTATTTTTTCTGGCTTTTATCAATGCATGTAACTTAGTGGTTCTTTTCAAATATTGTAGGATTTCTATGAGGATCTTTTTGAGGAGCTGAACAAGTACGGGGAGATTGAAAGCCTCAATGTGTGTGACAATCTGGCTGACCACATGGTAAATCTTCTTTTTTTCTCTTTAGTATTTTTCTTCTGCTATCCATGTCTATATAGATCTCTTTTCTCGAGTAATGTGCCATTAATTCTCAATTACAGGTTGGGAATGTCTATGTTCAATTTAGAGAGGAAGAGTATGCTGCAAAAGCTCTTAAAAATCTTAGTGGAAGATATTATGCGGGTAAGAACTTTTGTGACTCCCCTAAATTTGTTATTCTTTCTCCTCTCTTATTTTTGTACTCCTACAAGTTTATCATGGTCTTTCTCTATCCTATACTCCCTCAGTATTTTTTTAATAACTCACACTTGCCATATTAGGTGTCCACTTTGAAGGTTCACAACCCCAAAATGGAAACTTTATAATACATCTTTATTCAAGGGGCCCACTCATTATACTCGCAACAACTACTTCTCTTACAATTCCTAACCCACTCACAATTCTCACCCCACTTTTCATACAACACCTGCTACACTATCAATATTATACACTTTTCCTTAACAACAGTTCCCAAGCCAAAGTGTGACCTATCAAAAAAGGAGGGAGTATGTACTATTTTGTCCTCACTACATGATATATTGATGTTACTGATGATGAACTTTGCAGGCCGGCCCATCATTGTTGACTTTTCACCTGTGACTGATTTTCGAGAAGCTACATGTAGGCAATACGAGGAGAACACCTGCAACCGAGGTGGTTATTGCAATTTTATGCATCTGAAAAGAATCGGGAGGTTAGTATAATATTACTCTTAAGACCTATGCGACCACATGATACTCTATTATATTGATTTATTAATACTTGTAGCTGAATTTTTGTTTTATATATTGAATGCCAGGGAGCTGAGGCGCCAATTGTTTGGAAGGTACAGGCGAAGGCATAGTCGTAGCCGTAGTAGGAGTAGAAGTCCCTACAGACATCGCAGCATTGAAGAACGTTCACATGGAGGGAGAAGTCATAGGAGGCATGAAGACAGAGAGTATTCCCTTGAGAGAGGGTCCAGAAGGCACAGGAGCACAAGCCCAGTTCATAGAAGGGGACATAGTCGAAGCCACAGCCCAGAAAACAGGAGGCGTCGAAGTCCAGTTAGGGAAGGTAGTGAAGAGAGACGTGCTAAAATTGAGCAATGGAACAGGCAAAGAGAACAGGCGAATCATGGTCGCAATTCCAATTCTGATGGTGTCAACAATAACAATGCCAGTCACAACAATGCGTATGGAGATCAGTATCATGACCATCAGAGTGGATATTGACATTAGTCACATGTCTATCTTAGGTCTGGTTAGTTTTCAATCTCTCAGATTCTCTTATTGCACTAAGCAAGGCTCTAAAAAGCGCTAGGCGGATGCTAGGCAGCGGAGTCGGGCCTAGTTCCTAGGGGCCGAGAATTTTGACACAAGGTTATAGAGCATATGAAAATTATAAATTTTTCATCATCCACAACATAAACTAAGGTCAAGTCAAATTCAACCTTGTGTCATTTGTTTTCATTTTCAATCCTTGTAAAACGACGTCGTTTAAGGGCAACAAAAAAAAAATTAAAAAAAAAATTACTTAGACCGCCTAGGCCCCCCTAAATCCGCCCAGACCGCTTGGTCCGCATAGACCGCCCATAACGCCTAGGCCCGCCCAGGACCACCTAGATCCGCCTACCGCCTAGTTTGACCGCCTAGTGAAAAGTCGCGGCGCCTGGACCCCGCCTAGCCCGCTTTTTAGAACACTGGCACTAAGTACTCGTATGGATGTCTTTTGGAGTATTTTGGCCCACTCCAGTCCTTTTGTCTTGCATCCCATTTTACGTTGTGCAGGTGGTGGGCAAGTTTACAGTTCTTTCATTTAAAATGATTAAAAGGAAAAAAAATATGATTGCACCCAACTTGTTTGATGATAATGATAATAATAATAATAGAACAACAAACTAGCTTCCAAAACAAAACTCCCCTCTGTTTCACCCAGTGATTTGATGTTGATAAGTTGAATGCTTGTAATGAATATTATATACACCTAGTCTTAATGATTACAACAGTTTTCTGATTAAGTTTGTGACATTAAAGATAAAATCTTGAATACAGATAAATGGGATGCATGACTTGACTTGTGCAAAAGAGAGGGTATTTTTTACTAATACAATCATCACTTCTGAACAAAATGAAACGACAAATACATTTAGAGCTGTAATCTCGGTCGAGCAACTCGCATCCCGACTCGAGTTCGACTCGTCAAATCCCGAGTCGGCTCGGACCGTGACTCACAAACGAGTCGAACTCGGCAATAGAAAGAAGCCCGATTTTTCAACCGAGTCGAACCGAGTTTCACCAAAACTCGACTCCATGGCTCGCGGGTAGCTCGATTTCACCTGGAAATCGACCTTTCTCCAACTCGACTGGTGCTAGTTGTTTCCTTTCTTCAACCACCATATCGGATTTATGCTCAGGATAGAGAGATTTCCTAAGATCAACTCTAATTCTGACTTTGTAAACCGTAGAGAGCCAAAAATCGAATCAATCCGACTATCATTAGGGTGTAGCGGACATGAAAAAGTGGGAAAAAAATGGAGCAACTGCTTGAAGGGAAGTCATGAGAGGAGAGGGAGGAGATAAGAGGGGAAGAACATTGAGCAGCTTCTTCTTAATTCATGTCGAATTCTTGAAGAGCGGCGGATGTGAAAAAATAAGGAACGTAGGGTTAGAAACTTGGGTTTAGTGGCTTATATAGCCAAAAATTGACTCAATCCGACTATCATTAGGGTGTAGCCTACAGAAACCATTTTCCTTTCGTGTAGCTTTTGGCACATCATCTTTTCTTTCACGATGACACATGAAGATTCATATTAGCCGACCCCAAATTATTTTGGGACTAAGGCTTTGTTGTTGTTGTTGTTGTAGCTTTTGGCACACTAGGGGAAAGTTGTATCTTACACCATTCTTTGGACGTAGTTGTTTTCCATAAAATACTGTTCTCATTTGGTCGCTGCACGGAGTGTAAATATTGAGTCATCGGACTCTTTCTACTTTTTTCTCTGGTTTTCTGTGCTGGTATTTCAACTTCTCACAGAAGAATAAACAGTACTCCATAATTACTCCACTGTTCATTTCTTTTGTTTTTCAGTGCCATATTCACTTGCACTCTTTTTACTGTGACTATGGTGCACGTGTTTGGCCATCCTTGTATAGAATCCCTGTCAAGTTGATGTTTGCAACTAAGCATATTTAATTCAGATGTTGTTACCGTAATACTGTGATTTGTAAGTTCATGTATTTGCAGCCAGGTGGTCATGTTCTGTCACCTCTTCTCATCAAGGCTAGTGTACTCTGCATTTTCAATACTACCTATTTACTCCCTCCGTCCCAAGAAGTGGGAAGATCATTTTTGGGACAGAGGGAGTATTCATTTTCTTTATTTACAGCTCTTTGAATTTATGAAGTTGGAGATTTTGCAGGTCCCAGGTTGGCCTGCCCTGCTTTTTCTGATGACTTAACAGTGACTTTGGTTTAATTGCAGTTTTGGTGAAATTTGTGTACAGGTATTTATTGACGCTTGTGTGACAGGAATTTACAGGGATTGCAGGAATTGGACAAGGCTTCTGCTGCGGTGCACTTGAACTTTTACAAGTTTAGCATTAGAGAGAGCTTATTTTGCGGGTTGTAGTGGTAATGGTCTAGTAGTTGTTGCTATGCATGAATTAGTAGTTTCTTTAGTGTTAGAAGGATATTGGGATGGTTATGGAGTATGTGAAGAATTGCTTTCGGGTATGTAGTATTTTAATTTTCTTTGTGTTAATTTTCTCTTGGTTGATTTATCTAGCATTTGCGACAAATGGTTAGTTCTTGTAGGGATGAACTTTTTGCTTTGGCTCTTTCAAGCCCATCCCTTGCATTTGCCTTCTGTCCGACCTCCTTATCCCACCTAGGTGGGTGGGAGTCCTTGGGGCACTTGGGTAGGTGAAACCCCTTGCGGCACTCGGGTAACGTTGTTGGTGTACAATAAAACTTGTTTGTATCGTGGTGTATGTCTACAAGAAAGACCAATGCAATAGCTTTTTGCTCAACTTCCTTCGTACCAAGCCTGTAGTTGGTTGAACAAGAGTCAAGCTCGAGCATCAATCGCTATTGAAAACAGCAAGGTTAAACCAGCGAGCGATGGGGAACATATACGAAAGAAGCTACATTTCCTTGTTGCATTGTACTTGTGATAGTCTGTATGACAGGAGAACAAGTGAGAAATTGATTAAACCTAAGCAGTTTGTGATAGTCTGTAATGACAGGAGAACAAGTGAGAAATTGATTAAACCTAAGCAGTGGACTAACGAGTTGCATTTCACATTTTGCAAGCCTGAATCATGACTACGAAAAGGTAGTACAAAGAAAAAACAGAAGAATTTGATTGAAACCAGTTCTCAAATGGAAGCATGGAATACAGAAACAATCAAGGTTTCCGCTCCTCAAAATTCCATTTTAACAAAGATCATATTGGTTTATTTCTTCAGAATGATTTGGGTTAAAGCTCAAATTTGCTTTATTGTTGCAGCTAAGCATTCAAAAATAGGGACACTCATGCTAGCAGATGCAATAATCCTCGTCTAAGCCAATCCCCTGCGCGAATATCTTGTTTTGATCTCTGTTTCTCAAGGGAAAATATCCGGAAAAGATTTTTTTTTTTGAATAGAAATGTTTTTCTTACTTTCGTTTCTCAGGTTATTTTCTTTTAAAAGGTGCATGGCTACAAGAAACATACCAAGGAGTTAGGTTATATAACTAGCAGTATCCTTTTCTTTATTTTTTGCGATTACGAAGTTTCCGGATACAATTTGGGGTGGGTGTGTGGGGGGGGGGGGAGTTCCTTGACGTTCCCTAAGGAACGCAAGAGCTTATTGCAAGACTCACTGGCAGAACTAGCAGTATACTTTGGCAGGACTCTTGTACAGGTCCATGCTGAAGCCACTTTTCCTCGTTTCATCGCACTACCTGTGATAGTCTATGAAAAGAGAGAGAGAGAGAGAGATTTATACTGCAAGTGTAATGACGTATATGCACAGACTGCTAGTGAACAACACAGGCAGAGTTACCAACATGCATATTCTAAATGCATAACAAGCAGATTTCAGTGAATTGCTGTTATTTGTCCACTATTACCATTCGAAAATCATTAAAGTTAAAAGATAAGTAGAGCATTATAAACAAGTTCATATCATGTATTTATTTGGAGGAGATTCTTCCCACACAGGCCAACGCCACAGGATCAAGAAATCCTACGAACCCGAAGAGCACGCAACCAACTATGGAGTACTTTTAATAGAAATAATCTCCCATCAGTTTGCAGCAACTTCCCACTGATGAACACATTGAAAGGAAGTAAATGATGATCCAAATACTCCCTCCGTCCCTAAATGTTTGTCCCGTTTGACTTTTCAAACATTTTAATTTAGTGATTTTGAAGCTTAAATTTTGGTTATTTTTACGAACGCTTTGAAAATTATTGATAATATACACCACCGTTATGTAATACTCCGTCCCTAAATGTTATAAGTTTTGAAAATTTAGTGATTTTAAAGCTTTAATTTTGGAAATGAGACTAACTTTTTGGGACAAAGGAAAAGGGGAAATGGGACAAACATTTAGGGACAGAGGGAGTATTAGTTATCGAAGCAGGCACGCAACCAAAGATTGCTGGCCCATATAATCGATCAGAATTACCCACAGCAATCGCCGATCTAGTTTATCTACTACGACACAGACCATCCGAGAACTATCGGATGGATTTCTCGAGTTCGAGTTCTTAGGAGCTTATCGAGTCGATCTCGAGTTCAAGTTGATCATACACAATGAAAATTTCGAGTTTTTAACTAGATTATCGAGTCAAGCTTGAAAAAAAGTTGATCGTGAGCAAAAAAAATTTCTAGTTTTTAACTAGCTTTTCGATCCAAGCTTAAAACGAGAAGATCTCGAGTTGAGTCTAATCGAACAAACTAGTCTAACCCGGTCGACTCTAAAAATTAACGAGTTTAAGATCCTTTTCGAGCTCGAGCTTGAGCCACAACTCGAGCTCACTTGAGTCGAGTTTTTTCGAGTTAGCTCGGTTCGAAAAACAGCCCTACTTGCATACAATACTTTCTCACTTTCCTACTTGTTTATGACACTTCTTAGATATATAGGATTATATGGAGTATATTGGTTGAAAATTGAAATTTGACTAATTTTATTTAGTAAAATTTTGATTATGCTCATAATTACAATTCTAAAAACATTTATTTATAACACTCTTTGTAATGCATTAACAACCATTTTTAGAATTTCACGAGGATGTTCATTTGAGTTTAACCATAAAATTAAAATGCAAATATGTTTCTGGAACGGAGGGAGCAACATTTTCTTAGAATGCCATTCTTATCATTGTGGTGCTATTTCTAGTTGGAAAAAATCTCTTGCTTGCTTGGGAACAGGGGTGGCTATTACTATTTCATCTCTCTCCGCCGCTTCTATGCATCCTTTCCGTTCTATGATCTGTTCGACCGTTGAAACAACCTACGCCAAGCAATACATCAAACATATTTTAGAAAGAAAAAAAAAACCGTGAAGAAACAAATACCAGAAAATGAATTACATCTATCGTTATAAATGCTTACTTTGTTCATGGATAATCTTTTCTCGGGGTCTTTGCGAAGACATTTTTCTGTCACTTGAACCATTGACACGAACTCGTGATGGTTGTAAGATTCAACAATTTGAGGGTCAATCAGTTCACTGCACTTCGTTTCTTTCAGAAGTGGCCTTGCCTATACAAACATAGAAGGTTTATATATATATATGTGCATGGATATATTCATCGTGGTCTTAATAAAAGAGTGACATATATGCATATACACGTACAGATACTTCGTATGGAGGTAAGATTTTTACCCATTGCAATAAACTTTTTCCATTTAGTCTGTCGTCTGTGATACTCCGACCACTGATAAGCTCCAATAAGACCATACCAAAAGAGTAAACATCTGTTTTCATTGTTGCTCTCCCGGTTTCTGCATATTCTGGTGCCAAATATCCAAAACTCCCTACTACACTGACATCTGACAACATTTGTTCTGACGATCCCACTAGTGTTCTTGCATGTCCGAAACCTCCGAGCTGATTAAAGTCAGTTATTTCAACCATAAATAACTATAAATTTAAAAAATAAGAATATAATGAACCAAAAATTCAGATGAAATCAAATAAGCTGGAAGTCTTCTAATTACGTACAATGGGCTCAAAGTCGTGAGTCAATAAAACGTTCTTCGGTGTTACATCTCTGTGAATAATCTTCTTCTCATGCAGATGGCTTAAGCCTCTGCCTAATCCCTCTGCAATTTTCATCCTTTCTTCCCACCTTAGAGGACTCCGGTTTTGAACTGGAAAACATCATCGAGTTTAGACATTTATTATGTGTACAAATGATTTCCAGACGAAAATTTATGCATATTTTTTGTTACCTGATACATGTTGGTCTAGGGTACCATTACATGCATACTCGTAAACTAGAAACCTATGACTCTTTTCCGAGCACGATCCCAGTAGCCTCACAACATTTTTATGTCTCGTTTTCTCCAGTATTTGAATCTCTGAATTGAACTTCTTTTCTTCAATATAATTCAAATCTCTGAGTAGTTTAACAGCAATATTCAGTCTACTATTCAGCTTCCCTCTGAAAACAACTTCATAAGCTCCTTCAGAAATCAAATTCTCACGAGAGAATCCATTTGTTGCATGAACTAACTTTCCATAAGAAAATATCCCACTTCTTTGTCCAATTATTGGCCTTGCATTATTGCAGATTGAACAAATTTGGATATTTATCACATTATCTTCAGGATTCATGGATCCAATGATACTATGGATGTGTTTTTGATCTTGATCTCTTTTGTTACTATCGAATGGGAATTTTTCTCGTATGGAATTGGTTTCCTCTTGCAGAAGCATGGCTGTTTCCTTTATGAATATACGAGTATTTTCAGAGCTCGCCTCGCTTAAACTAGACCTCTCAGATTCTGGGCTTCCCAGGCTTGAAGCAGAAAATTGTATGCTAAAAAGATCATAATCTTGATCCTCAGCTAATCCTGTTAATATTTCATTATATGATAATTGTGAGGGAAAAGAAAATGAAAATATAATTTTCCTTGAAGATGATATGAAGTACGTACCCGTTCTTAATGGTTTTGGACCTCTGATTTTTTCTAGGCTGTTGTCGCGTTTAATCCTTGATATCCCACACGAGAGATGCTCTAGGAAGTATCGTTTATCTTTCTTCAGTTGCCTAAACAATATTATTAACATTTAAAATTAAATTAAAGATAGTGAACTATTTTCATAGAAGAAGTGAAAAATCAGTAGACTTAGTTAATTGTTTGATAGTTTGACCTGTCCAGTATGATCCATGTTGCCTGTAATTTCTGGGCAGCTTCAACAGCGGTAATCATTGGTGAAGGTCCTGCATGCACTTCAATCTTCATCTCGATCTGGGAATTCCATTTATAAACAGTTGTAATTTATATATCAGCAAGTATGATTATACCACCTCCATTGAATGAATTTATATACTACTATACTAGAATTAAGTTAAAGTTGCGAGCCTTTTGTGACCTTTTGCGTTTCATACAGCTTAGATATTTCAACAAGTTCTTGGCCATCTTCGTACTCTTTCTTCTTCCTTTGTATTTCATCATCAACAATCTTCTGATTTGTTCCGAAGATTGAACTATCCACTCTGATCTTGTATCCCACTGAAACGAAAAACGCACAAATTAAAGAAGAAATCATATCAAGCTAACTTAAATGAGAGAGTACTGAGCACAAAAGATACCATGAAAGAAGACGTACAAGGATTATTAACCTGATGAAGAACCGAGACAAGAAACATCGTATCTCCAGGCTTTAAGGAAAAACCATCCAGTATCCGTCTCATTACATCCATATTGACTCTTTTCGAGGCATCTTGAATCAAAAGCACCCTTTGAGCCTCTTCCGTTGTAGAGGCTTCTGCCTCCATCTCTAACTACTCACTCTGATAGAAAAGATAATGATCAGTAATTATAACCTCACGAAAGCATGGTACAACCAAGAAGAATAAGGTACAAACCAATATTTTGTAATACAAGTCTGTTTAAGAAATGGGATTTTGTATTGTTGGTGAACATAGAATTTGTTTGTTCGAGGGGAACGAATGAACAATGGCTAATTTAGGTAAATCCGAAGGTGGTAACATGTCATTTTCTTGTTTGTAATATTCTTTCAGATGCGGATATCTTGTTTGTAAACTAAAACAAACTTTGAATGGGTACAAAGACTAAGAGCATCTGAAAATGACATGAATGTGTTTGTATCTGTGCGCAGAATTTTTAGCTTTGATCGCTAATAGATACCATCACTCTTGAAGAAGAGAAAGGAACCATGTCTGTTTTTCAATCCAGGTTTTGGATTTAGTTGTCTTCCAATTTTCAAGTGTTGCTAGACACCTTGAATTTTTACATTAAAAAAATAAAATAAAAAATCCTCTTTTAAAGTCTGATTGGATTCAGATCAATAAGTTATATTATTGAACGGTATAAATCAAGGTACGAACGTGGGTTATGGCCGGGCAAGACCCAATATATTGGGACCAAAATATAATTCATACAAGTCTCAGTTACGACAAATGGAGTGAGCCTTCCCTACCTTTTACCGTCATGCCTACTCGTCATTCCCACTATGTCTAACTAGACATAGCAGAGCGAATAATGACCAAGGCACAAAATACATTCTCATATGTCGAGCAAGACATCCAGCAAGGCCGACGTAGGCCTCATTAGAAGACGAGGAGCACCTCCTCGGTTATCGAAAAAGTGAGGAAATTGGCTTCCCTATTCTTGCCCCTCTCTTACTCGGCATCAACTCTTGCCGAGCAAGCTTCATATGTCGAGTAACTCGCCTGCTAGGCACACACAAATAAGGCAGATTACCTACTCCTACTCAAACAAGGAATGTGGGCAGTTATAATTCAACTACGATTATAACCTCCTCACACACAAATTCCTATTTAACATGGATTCTACAATTCTACACCTATAAATACATGTCATAATTCACATTATTTTGTTAACACATCTTTTGACTCTAAACTCTTGTCAATTGATTTCTCTCTCTAAATAGAAATACTTACTCTCACGCCGGATGACCTTCGCTGGTGAAACCCCGTTTTAGTTTACGTGTTTTTTTTTCAGGCTATTCAATCATCCAGGATAAACCTACCGGTGGATTTGAGCTGATCCGAACGTTTTTGGCATCATCAGTTTGGTTCTATTGCCGGAAAACGATTCGTATCATCCATTGAATAGCTTGAAAAATTATGCTCTACTATACTAATCCTAATAAAAGACGGACTTACTGCTAGTATTACTCATGATCCGGATAATATTCATGTGGAGGAGACTCATGGCAACACTAGGACTGCTTTTCCTCTTGCCAATGGGGAACTGCCTCCTCCTCCACCATCGATTGATGGGCTGCCGCCCCTAGGAATGAAATTGTGTTCTAGGGGACATCCATTAACCGAGGGAGAGCTGCCAAACCCTCCTCCTTGTCGGCGTCGAGGGAGGCCTGCTGGCAGCCAGACGGGGAGGAATGCCGCCCAGGGGGAACTGGAGTCTCTCCCCAACAGATTGATCCCAAAACTCTCCTGCATCAACAGATGGAAACTCTGCAAAGCATTTATGAAACACAAAATGCCTTGCTACAATTGAATCCTTAGCATTCCATGGCTGAATTCATGAGGCCTACGAGGACTGGAAATTCTCTTGGAGGGGAGAGTCATCTTGACAGGCGTGGTAGTCGGGAGAATAGAGAAAATCTTCCTCCTGACCAACATCCCCCTCATCATGGCTTTGCTGGTAGATCCAAGCAAAACCCCCAAGATGTTCATCCTCGTCATAAGGCTCCTAAGCATGGTAACACGAGAAACGAGGTAGACTTGAGAAGTTATTTGAACCACCTAAGGTAACAGAAGGTTGACTCTGTTGACTTGAGAGCAAGGCTTAGTCAGGCAATGCAAAAATCCCCTCCTCGTCATAACTCCTCTCCTTGGCATATGAGTCCTCATCGGCATAGGAGCCCTCCTCGTCATAGAAACTCTAATCAGCCTAAGAGCCCTCCTCGTTACAGGACTCCTCCCCATCCAGAAATGGCACCTAGAAGGGATAGAGCACCATCTGGACATCTGGACAATCACCAGTAACATGTGGAACACAGTATAGTGAATGGGCATAGAAAGAAAGAAAGGACCCACCGTATCTCTCATTTTAGCTCGGGGATCGATGCACGATATATTCTCCTCTTGAAAAATAGACTAGATGAAATGGAAATGGGGAGGAAGTGGATGAGGATGATACTAGTGCCACTCGCCCTTTTCCCAGCGGATTAATGATTTACCTCCTAATCCTGCTTTTAAAATCCCAAGTTTTGAAAAATATGCGGGAACCATAGATGCACGGGACCATGTGCAAAGTTTTGAATCCACCATGGCCCTCCTCACCAAGGCAGATGATATTCTCTACAAGGCCTTCGCAAGTACCTTCTCCGGAATAGCTTTGTCCTGGTTCCGTGAGCAAAAGAAGGGAAGCATCGATAGCTGGAATATCATGAGGAGGAGGTTCCTGAACCACTTTAATTGCAACAACATGAAAGAGAAAGAAAAGACTGACAGATCTTTCTAACATTGAGCAAGGGAAGAATGAAACAACTCTGAGTTACTATAATCGATTCAGAGCCATGGCGGACCAAGTAGAGGAAAGCCTGACAGACCGAGAGGTGATTGTTTGCTTTAACTCCGGACTGAGATCCGGACAGTTGATCTATGAACTTTCTGCCAGAGAGCGTAAGTCAAAGTTCGATCTGTACAATGTGGCTTACGTCATAGCAATGGCAGAAGAGAAAAGTAAGAAGAGGTCTGAAAAACCAGTGACAGACACAGCTGACGCCAACCAGGCTTCGAATGGAAGTGGCTATAAGGGGAAGAATAGAACTCATGCTACTGAAAAAGCTGAGGTTTTTACCCCCCCCCCCTCTGTGATGTGCCCGATTTTTTCTTTTGGCGCCCGAACAAAAAACCTTTTGGGAAAAAGAAAAAGTTTTTGTGAAAATAAAGATTTTTTTGAAAATGGGATTAATCTTTTTCGAACTTTAAAAAATCAACGGGGCGCCACGCCATTTTAGTTTAGGGGCCAAAACTTTGAAAAATGCCCAAAATTAGAGAAATGAGTCCGGAGGTCACGTTACACTCCGGGAAGAACGTTTGGCGTTCACCCGGAATGCCTCGTATGACGAGTCTTCCAAACTTGAAACTTTGTGTGTGTGTATATTTTGAAAAAGACTTTGAATTAAAGGATTTTCTGGAAATAACAGAAATATAAGGGACTGGACTGGAAAACAATTTAAAAAACAGTGATTAAACTGAAAAATAACAGAAACTGGAAATTTGTTTGCAGATGACAATGTCATCCGCGTGGAAGACTTTGTAGTACAATCTTATCCGTGCGGACTAACATGCAGTCTCAATATTTTACAGTTTCTTAATCAGTCACTGTAATTTCCAGAAACTTAACTGGATTTACAGGACTTAACTGAAAACTGTAACTGGAAAAAATAGAAAATAAAGGGATGTTTGGATTTTGGCATCCATGCTTGTCCTCTCTTTCCCTAGACTTTGATTAGTGGTCATAAGTGATGAATCCACTTAATCAAGCCATCCCGGGGGTACATTAGGACTTTGAAAGCACTTCATTTGCTAGGGAAAAGGGGGGATTACATGAAAAGTAAATTAACAAGAAAATTAGGTCAAGATGTATCAACTTTTAGAGGAAGATCTCTAAGGTGGTCACAAGAAGGACCATCCTTGAGACCTATACTCAAGTGTATCTCATACATCTCGTGTGACCTAAATATGTAAGTCTTAAGGATGTTCATCCATGGAAATGGTTCCAAGATGAACATCTTAGACTATGGAGGGACATTTACAAGGAAGTAAAGGCTATGGACCATTTAGAAGTGATCACCTATGGAGATTGACTCCAAGATGACCATCTTATAGGTCAAGTGAGCAAGTATGAACTAGAAATATAAAAGGACATGGGAGGTAAAGATATGGACCACTTGTGGAGGATCATCCATGGAGATGAACTCCATGAAGATCCTCTTGGATCCTTGGGATAAAGGGGGAGGGGAGGTAACCAACAAGTAAACCAACTATTCTACATCATTTATGTACGAAATGTATGTATGAATGAAGGAGATTTGAGAAGTGAGAACAAGGGTTTACCAATGTTTTCTGGGTTTGTGTTTAGGGTTTGAAGGTTTCAAGGTTTAGGAGTGGGTTTGAAGTGGATTTGTGTTTGGTTTTGGTGTTAGATTTGTGGAAGATGAGTGTTGAGGGCTGTTTTGAGAGGGAATTTTGACAGAGTAACAGTAGGATTCAGAATTTTTGGCCTTCTTAAATTGAGGGAGAAGGGCAGTATTTATAGGTTGGCTGGGGTGCAATCTCATCCGCGTGGATGACTTTGTAGGCACAATCTCATCCGCGCGGATGGGATCAACAGCGTGCCTGGTTTTTGCAGAAATCTGTTTTGGCTGTTTCTATTTAGTCAATATTCCTTTTTTTTATTGGAAATGACAAATTCCAGCGAGGTCCTATGCCATTTTCTTATTCCTAAGAGGTCCTTCCTCATTCAAATTGTCAAAATAATGTTCAAAATGCCCCTAAATGATTATAAATCATTAATTTGGGCTGACGAAACATTAACGACCCAGATTGGGGCACTTACAGTAGCCCCAAACATATAACGAAGATCATGCAGTTGATAAATCTTCCAAGTCTCCGACTACTTGATGTGAGAACAAAATACACCCGTGACAGCTCCAATTATTGTGCCTTGCATAAGGACCACGAATATGACACAGAGAATTGCATCTCCCTCAAAAAGAATGATCCATAGATGGGTATACGAGGGAAAGCTTGATCGCTACGTTATGAGAAAGGATAACAAGCAAAAAATAAGGGATGACGATGACGATGACAAAGATGATGAAAGGGAAGACACACCTCCTATGGCCAAGCTCCATGTTATAAAAGTGGAGATTGTTTCCAACAAAAAATTGAAAGACCATATATATGAGCTTGAACATACCCCGTATGAAAATCAAGTTTTGGAAATGGGACGGGAAATATGTAAAAGTGAAAGAAAGGAGGCGCCACGCCATTTTATGGAAAACTTTGAAAAAACTTTTATGAAATCAGAGAGAGGGTTCAGGGGTCAGGTTACGTGTTGGGAAGAACCGAGAGTTCACCCAACACGCCTCGCGAACGAGTCTTTCTAGAAAATAACATCCAAAACATTCATAAGTGTGTGCAATTTGTGTGAGACAGAAATATGTGTTTATGTGCTTTGCTTTTCATTACAAAAATGAGAGAAATACAATTTGTGAGCCACTTGGTGCGGGGGGCCACATCCCGATTACATTAATTGGAACAGATTACAACTGAAAGGAACCTGCTGCAAAGTGGCTAGTTGTGTCGAACGACGCAGGACATGGCTTGGCCAAGTGTGTCGCGTGACACAACAAGCCATTTGCAGAGGTTTTACAAAACTTAAATGCAGAGAAGGAAATGGACAATTGTAATGGAATGATATCAGATTACAGATCACGAAGATCACAAATATAGGGACAAACACCCAAGAGAGTGTGGATATGAATGATCCACGCTCTACTTGGCGTTTAAGCAAACAAGGAGAAGGAGCATGATCATAAACATACAAATCAAAGCATACTAAATGCAATTCGAGATTATAACATGGCAAATCTAATCAGGTTCTAAACCAAATGGCATATTAAGCATAGCAATTACAATGAATTAATGAAAATAGAGAGAGAAGGAGAATTAGGATGTGTTACCCTTGTAGACCTCGATCTCTATACCAAGTTATTCAGCTTCAGGCAAGGGATTCGAACCCAGAATGGATGTGAGACTTGGATCTCCAAAGATGTATAAGAGAAGTGTGTGAAGGAGAGATTGAATTGTGTGTGTGTGAGAGAGAGAGAATTGGTGTGTGTTTATGTGTGTATGAGGAGAGAGATCAGTTTCTGGCGTAATTTGGGCAGAGTGACAGTAAGGGGTCGAGAAGGGATCCAGAAATGAGAGGGGGAGCCTCTAATTTATAGCTGCATGGGGAGTGGCTAACTATGTCGCACGACCTTGCATAGTGATTTTCCATGGCTCGATGTGTCACACGACGGGACGAGCCATAACCGTTTTCTGGCGCCAAGTCACAGCTCTGGAACCTTCCTGAATAATTCCTTAAAGGTCCCAAACTGGATAATTCCCCCTAGGTCCTTAGACCAGGATTAACGTCCTATGGGTACTTCCAGCCCAAGAAACTTACGAAAAGCCCTCGGATGCCTAGGAATAAAATGTAAATGTACCAAAATGCCCCCAGTGCACTTTTTATTGTATAAAAAGGCACTTATAAAGGGTTGCGAGTTAGATTGGGGTTCTCACAGAAGCCCCTCGGCAACGTCACTTATGGAAGAAGTGGGGTTGTCGATAAGAAAGGATCCCAAGCTTGACGAGCGGCTGATGGGAAATATAGACCAGAATGGTCGAATGGCTGGACCTCTCGAGAAACGATTCCTACGTATCCCTAAAAGGGAATCAAGCCAGATCATAGTTCATGGCGGAGGTGGGGACAGAACGAATCCAAAGGAACTGTGGGACTTTTTGAAGGCATCTAAACCTGAGTGAGACTATTTGAAGGCGTCTAAACCTAAGAGAGACTTTTTGAAGGTGTCTATACCTGAGATAGACTTTTTGAAGGCGTCTATACCTGAGTGAGACTATTTGAAGGCATCTAAACCTGAGTGAGACTGTTTGAAGGCGTCTAAACCTGAGTGAGACTGTTTGAAGGCGTCTAAACCTGAGTGAGACTGTTTAAAGGCGTCTAAACCTGAGTGAGACTATTTGAAGGCGTCTAAATGTGAGTGAGACTATTTGAAGGTGTCTAAATCTGAGTGAGACTGTTTGAAGGCGTCTAAACCTGAGAGAGACTATTGAGGGGAAGTCGCCCGGAATTTGACTATTGAGGGGATATATAGGAAAATGCCAGGGGAAAAATGGTTGTGCAAGCCACAAGGGCAAAATGGTAGTGCAGGCCAACAAGGGCAAAATGGTAGTGCAGGCCAACAAGGGAAAAATGGTAGATTTGATAGAATTGCAGGACGAACCCAAAGGATGATATAGGACGAACCTAAAGAGGTACAGGACTAACCCAAAAGAGATGCAATGACTTCTTAAGAAAGTAAACATAAGACAAAATGATTTGCAGTTGAGTGAGATATGCTTTCATACCTGTGCTATGCTTACCTGTGAGGGCGCGCATGAGAGGATCGCTTAAGGTGATTGGCTGACTTTGGAAGCATTTGTCGGGTAGAACACGAACTTTGCTGTTAAATTACCATGCAAAACGGACCTTGCTAACGATTTGCCATGCAAGATGGGCTTTGTTGTTGATTTGCCACGCAAAACGGACTTTGTTGAGGATTTTCCATGCAAAACGGGCTTTGATGATGGTTTGCTGTGCAAAACAGACTTTGCTTACGATTTGCCATGCAAGACGGGCTTTGTTGTCGCCGAGGCTGATGAGTTTGATGAGCATTGCTTGGAGACTGAGGCGCATTAAGGCTCTTTTAGACGATGCTGATAAGTCTGAGGAAGATGAGACTGATGAAGATGATAAAGGCAGAACATGCCACCTGCAGGATTTGAATTCTTTGTCCAGATTTTGATTGAGGAGCAGTCCTTGTGATCAGATTATGATCATTTGATTATTGTTCCCTGTGGGGGAAATACACAACACTCTAGGCACTTTGCATGAATTTGAACTTAATTATTGTTAATTTTATGCATTGTTAATCTTGTTTGCACGAGTCCATCTCAATCGAGGATGAAAATGAAGTGAGGATTTTGTATGGCCTGACGAGTTGACATGTATGTAGCAAATGCTGGATTGTATATGGGATGAATGATTATGTATGATGATGTATGGATTGCGAACCCTCTCCCATGTATTTGAGAAGTGTATGAGTGATGGATGATATGGTGCAGCCTAGGCAAGTCAGGGCGTGCCCTGAGAGTACAGATTGTAGCAGGTGATTGCTGGATGATAAGAATAAGGTGCGTCGCGCGCCCGAAGCGGCAAGTAGCAGAGTAAATGCAGAGAATGTCCTTGCAAAAATACTGATACGGGAGAGCTTGAGAGAATAGCTTAGCAAAGCCCCAGCTTGAAGAGATCCAATGCAGCCCTATTGCAGACAGAATCATCATGTGGCCAAGGAGGCACCCATCTTTCAAACTTTAGTCAATCAGTCATTGGAAAAGACTCGAGAATGTGTACATGCAGAGGCATATCTTTTGAAAAGTGGGTATGAATCCCGATTTTGTGTAACAAACTCACTTTGGGTTTGACTCTTTTGATAGAGTGTAATCATAGCAAGGTGTAGAAAAGTGTATGGAAGCCCCTGCTGACAGAAAGACAGTGTTTGGCTCTATTTTCCTATGATGTAAAAAAAGAAGACTTGTCGAGATATTTGAAAACTTATTTTATTCATGATGATCATAAGACTGCTTAAAACCCTTTATTGATGTTCGGGTTATTCAACCACTAATCCGGATATGAACAAATATTTCGATTAATTATGAGGAGAAAACCAACCGATAACAAGAATCAAATTTGGAAAGATGGAAAGAGGATTTGTGTATAGGAGAGGTCATTGATGAGACCGAATTTTCTGGGATTCAAATGTGATTGTGACCGGACCATTTCTGGTTGCCTACGTTCCCCTCATTGTGAGGAGCTCAGGTCGCTGTAGTTCGGACAAGTCCCGATTGAAAAGAGAATGAGTGTGAAAATTTGAGATTTTGAGGACCTCTGAGGAATTTGAGGATTTTTTGAGAATTGGAGAGTTGAAAAACATGTCTCCTTGGAGTGTCACCGAAAGACACGGATGTGAAGCCCCAATGAGGTATTCACGGAAAGTGTTTGTGGAATATGAAATGTCAAATGAAAGAATTGAATTTGCTCAATCTGTGATTGATGGATTTTGAACCACAGTGGATTAGGTTCCACTGTAAGCAAGCAATGAAGTTCTAATTTGATTTAGATCTTGATGAGATTAGAATGAAACTGCTATCTGGTAGGAACTGTAGCTGGGTCTCAGAGTTTCGATCGACCATCGAGTGGTTTGGATCTTTGTTTGCATCATGACCTCTTGAGATGAGAGGTCGGCTGGGCTTTTTGCTGACTAAACCTCTAAAGATGAGAGGTTGGCTTTTGAGGATGTGTTTGGGATTTCTATGGCGAGGAGATGGTGATTGCATCTTCAATGTCTCTAAGACTGAGAGTCCAGATTTGGCTTTGGGAGTACCTTCTAAAAGTGAGAGGATGGCTTGGGATTAATCAAGGTAATGGTAGTATATTCCTCTGAAAATGAGAGGATGGTTTGGGATTGTTTGAAGGTAGTGGTGAGGGAAATCCATGTTGTCTCTTCATTTGCTTTGAGACTCCCTTTGAGTAAACTTTGGGGTTGTTGAGAAGAGATTTTCTCCACGATCTTTTGCTTTGAGAGAACCACTAGGGGCCTTTTTTAGAGAGAGAACTTTGCTAGCCCCTAGGGTGGATCGCTACATTCCGCCATTCTTGAGCTTGGATGCGGTTAAATTTCTTGTGAGTTATGGGAGTCTCAAGGATAGTCCCTTTTTTTTGGAGATGGCTAAACGGGGTTTCAAAATAGGTTGATTTTGAAATGAAGGGATATTGTTTGGTGAGGGTAAGGTAATGACTTTCCTATGGTGAAAGGCTTCAGCTGCAGTCCATACCAGATAACCTAAATGAAATTAAGTATTCATTGCTTGCTTAAGCTTAATTGTGAAAGAATAATGCAAATTCTTGATCAACGAAATGTCGTGGTATGATGAAGGAGATGTGAGCATATGAAATGCGAAAATGGGGATTGATGAGCCCCAATATGAGAATGATATCAGTTGATTTTCTCATTCCAATTAATTTAAATATTAATCATTTCAAATGAATTAGTGATTGAGCAGTTCGAGTGATCATATAGAATAAAACCATTTCAATTAAGTGTAATGTGGGTGTGCAAGTGATGTCTCGAGTCTAGCAAGAAAAGAAACAAAGACTTTTATTACTGAAAGAACAGTAACACAGACACAACAGACTCCATATTCAAAAGGTACATTCATTAATGAAATGAAAGACAATATAGACCCTACGAAGACTAATTGGCTGTATCAACTTCGGATGGGAGGGCCCCTTGGATTCTGCTGATATCATGGAAGAGGATTGGTGACAACGTTGGGGTGAGAAGCCTTCTCAATTTTTCCTTCATCGACAAGCCTTTGAATGGCCACCTTCAAAGAGGTGCAGTTAGGGATGGCAAAAAACCCGAACCCGCCCCGGACCCGAAAAGACCCGCCCCTAATAGACCGGGTTTGGGATCCAATTTTGAAAACCTGTCGGGTTTTTCTAGGGTTCGGGTTTACCCCCGCCCCGCCCCGAACCCGCCCCGATTAGCTATGAAATTACTGAAATACCCCTGCTGCTCTATACGCTCATTAGTCATTAGACAGACTCATTACGATGTACCGTGTACGCGGCTTAGGGTTAGGGTTCATTTCCATCGCCTCATTCTCTCCCAAATCCCAAGTCCTTTCCTCTTCCCTCCCACTCTCCAGTTTGTGCCGCACCCCCACCGCAACGTCGTCCTTCCCCCGCAGCCGTGACCGTGAGCCATCTCCATCGCCTCTGAGCCTCTCTATCGCCATTGCAGCTCGCACGATGCAGGTACTTCACTTCCTTCCTATCCCCTAATTCTTGTTTATGCGAAATCATAAACAATGATTTTTTAGGGTATTGATTTTGGTAGAGAAGTAGAGGTGGTTTGAATTGTTTATGGTTTAATTTGCAATGTTGGTCTTTCTTTGGCCAACATCAGTTGGTCGGTTCTTCTACTCCACCTCCATTTGTATCATTATTTGTTTACTATTTGTTTACTGGTGTCACTTATTCTAGGTTCATTTTGATATATTATTTTACTTGTGTATTCATTTCTTTTTTGTTTTAACATCTTGGTTTTGATTGCTCTCTTGATGTAATGTAGTCATGTAGCAGAGGCTGAAGAGCAGTATGGCTGACTGATGACCTTTCATTTTTTAAATTTGTTCAAACTGTTCTGTTTCTGTTTTATTCTGTTTTTGTTTTGTTGATTGATGCAACTTTCGGGGCGGGGCGGGGCGGGTTCGGGTAATCCAAATACCGGGGCGGGGCGGGTATAGGGGCGGGTTTGGGAAATGAAAAACCCGTCCCGAACCCGCCCCGTTGCCATCCCTAGGTGCAGTCATTGGTGGTGTGACAAGGATATTGATGAAAGCAGCATAATTTGCTCTTATCCAGGTTGGGTTTGGGATTAGCAGGCTGTAATTATCAAGCGGCATAATTATTCCAACTTGAATCATATCATCGAATTCTTCTTCGGTAGTTGTCCCAAGATCATCAAATTTCCGCTGCTTGCGAGGTGGAAACCAAACATGATTCGGAACATTACCTTTCCCTTGAAGGCCTTTCTCAATTTTCTTATCATTCATGAGCCTTTAGATGATCCTCCTCAAAACCATGCAACCATTGGTAGTATGACCAGGGTACTGATGGTAGTGGCAGTATTTGCTCTTATCTAGCTTTGGGTTGGGATGAGCAGGGGTAAAATTTACCAGTGGCTGAACAAGTCCTCCATTTACTAAGATTTCGAAAAATTCATCTATAGGCATCCCCACATCATCGAAGTGCTATTTTTCTCTCTTCTTCTGAACCAGCTTTGGAGGTGACTCGGGTATTGGCACCCCTTGCCAAATGGGAGTCATGACGGGAATGGAGGACATTTTATTCCGAAGCGGAGCACTAGCATTCAAATACGGAGTTGGTCCTGGATACTTTGCTGACCCCAAACCGATTAGGAGCCCCGAAAGCATGTGGGGATGAGCCGTACACCCCGAATTTGAGTTTGGATGAGCCGAGACATTGGAGAAAGAGTCTTGCCTTGTGAATTCACATTCATCTCATTCAACACATGCATTTGATAAGCGGGAGGAAATGTAGTGTTATAGGTGGGCTGAAAAGGGAGAGAAACATTGTCGGCCCCTAAATCGGTATCATTAGCATCGGTGATCTCCTCATAAGACCCATCTTCACGACGAATTACGACAATCCCTCGGACACGCATTGCTTCCACAAACCTAGCATGCGCTTCCTCTACTTGAGCCTTAGCGGCTTGGGCGAGCAACAGTGAGCCTCACGCTCACGAACTACAAGGCAGTCTCAAGAGTAACGGCCTCAATTCTTCCACTGTACGAATCATTCATACACCGGGCTGACTCCATAGCAGATGAACCTCCAGACTGGCTAGCCAACACATTCTCTGCACCAGACATCTCGGATTCAAGGAATCAAATAAAAGACCACTCGGACACTTGAGCCTGTCCTCCGCCTCCGGGAATACCACAGACTCAAGCGAGAGCCGGGAACAGGAGGCACGCACCCAACTTGCCGTAGTTTGTAGGAGGTAAAGAGGTGTATAAGGTGTAGGAGAGGGAAGAGCCTTAAGGAAGGTATGGGAGAGGGAAGAAAAGGAAATGAGATGAACTCGCGCAAGCATCTTATTAATGTTCAAGTAGAAAGCGGTGTCTTTTAAGTCCTAGGAATAGTTAGGAAAGGACAAGCCAATCTAAAACTCTGAGAGGGGAAACCTAGGGACACACCATTCAAAGTATACCAAGATGCATTGGTTAAAAATTAATAATAGACTGATAATACCTAAATAAAACCTAAGCATTTTATGGGACGTGGACAAGCGAGTCAAGAATTTGCGGGGGAAATTTGGACGGCATAACAGTATTTACGGGTAATAGCCCCCGAAGAATTTCAAGAAAAATCCGGCATGACCTCTCGTCGGTGCATGTTGACTTAATGCGGCATGATCTCTCGTTAGGAACATGTACGTGAGGGAGCGACATGTCTATACGTGAAACCATGTTCCATTGGCAACATGCCCGCACGTGATCTTAGGTTTTAGGATAGAGTATGAAAGTCTATTATTAATTTTGAAACAATTCATTTTAGTATATTTGAAAATGTTGTGTCAAAAACCAACCGTTAGGTAAGCACTTGATAAAGTGTAGTTCCTACCTATGATGCGCTAAGGGGATAGGATTGATATTAGGCGCTCGAGCGTAGGCGACATACATCCGCCGTCCCCGATGATCATAGTCAATCGCACCCAAATGGGATCTAGATCTAGTGATGTGGTGTGAGGGTGACCTGCATATTCCCTTATTTGCGAAAAGATTTTTTAGTCCATTTTTTTATTTTTGTTTGGAAAAGAAATGATAAATGGAAACACACACACCAATCGCAGTATAATAATCGGGAATGAGCATAACTTGATTACGG
>JAFEMH010007977.1:0-68888 GCA_022495995.1 Adenophora triphylla var. japonica | reverse complement strand
CAAAAGGATGAAGTGTGATTGTCTTCAAATCTCTCATGTGCAATGGGCTATAGGCATTCCTAGGATCACATTTGTTTATCCTGATTGACTCTGCCCAGATTTGAAAGTGAGTCCTGAAAATGGGAATGCCAAGTTACAAAGGGTGCAGTGAGTTCCCATTCTCATTGTACAACTGCGAGGACTTAAATTTAGTATGCATTGGTTGCTCCATTGAAAATTTTCTCTACTTACCTTGAGTCAATTATTTCTATCTATAACATTGTCTATTTGATTTCTTCATATTGCCGGAATTATAAGAGTATTTTCAGCAACCAAAGCATTAGCTTACAAAAATATAGCTTCATAATAATTGCAGCCTTCATCTCTACAATCCTGACCATAGCAGCCACTTTTAATGGTAATGCCCAAAATTTGTTGGAAGGGGTTGAAAATTGTTTCAGAATAGCAATATGTTGTTAATGCTCTTCGAATTCGAACTTGAATTCCAATGTTTTCCAACTTCTCTTACGTTGGAAACCCTGCCCTTATATTGAACTTGAATTTCAAATTTTTCCCATATACTCTATACATTGAAAAATTACTTGCTTTCAGTCTTTACGCTTTATTCCTTGCTCCTTACTTTGATACATAGAAATATAGTTGTTTTCCTTACAAAATTTTCATACTTCTGCAAGTGATGGCACATCATTTGGTGTTAGGGACATGATGCATTCAATCACATTGCTGTGGTTATTTCTCACAATGTTCTTACTGCAGGGTACTTGTGGGAGTTTGGAGGTTTCGTGTTAAATGATAAAAAATGAGGTAAATATTTGCTTGCACACACACTAGAAAGTTTTTAGATGCTACGGGAAAGATCACCAATGTTCTTCTGCAGGTACTTGTGGTTCAAGAGAAACACTGTTCAACAGAATTTGATGGTTTAAGGAAGCTGCCAACTGGAATTTTTCTCAAGGTATACTTCTAATTTTATGTTATAAGTAAAGAGAAAGGGTGCATTGCTGATGTGAAAAGGGGTGAAATGATATATCTTTTTGAAATAAATCACCAAGAAAATATTTCATTAGGAAAATAATTAAAAAAACACAAACAATCCAACCAAATATCCAAGAAAACAAATAAATGAAAATGCGTAAATATAAAACCAATCATGTTTTAAACCTTTTCAATTTTGATTGCCTTAATATTCTTTAAGTTATCCTTAGTTGCAGAAGCACCATCCTCCACAAGATTGCTGGTTGCAGTATCATCCATAAAACCCATCCTTCTTTTAGTTCCAACATGTTTGGGAGACTCTCTTCATTATCACTAACTGAATCACTGATCTGCAAGTATATGAATAGTTATTATGTTCGAAAAATGGAAAATAGAATGAACAAATTCTTTGAAGCTAATTAAAGGTATTTATTTTTAGTACCTCAATAACTTCTTCCCCCGCTGCTTTTAACTCGGCCAATATATCATATTTCTATTATTTTCAAAAAAAGTTTAATCAATTTTCTTGAATAAAAAAATATTATATGTACCAAAATAACTTTTTTCTCATACCTTCTTTAAAGGCAAACCTGCTTTCATATATTTTTTAACAATCTCCTGGTCATCGCAAACTCTTCCAACTGAGTAGTGTTTCTCTTCACCGTTAAGGTTTTCTTCTTTCACATTAACTTTGAAAACTGTGGTTCTTCCAACCAAACTTGTTATTTCTTTCGGACAAAAAACTGTTTGTTCCCTTCGCTTTCCATCATTTGAAACCTTTGTTGAAGACATGAAATACATCGATTAATTATTTGTTCCTATAATTATGCATGAATAAATTAGTTATAATTATTTAAAGTGTGATAAACCTTTGAATATTGCTCTCTAAGTTGTAGTGCTGTTTTCCCTATAAGAAACTCGCATGCATTGTCCCATAACATAAATGTTCCAACATCATCACCCGAAATTATAGATACTTTTACTTTGTACCTTGGTTTAGCATGAGTTTCAACCTTTTTGCACGACTTACATTCCCATCCTTCGGTTTCTAGTGTCAACTTCTTTAAACAATGACGACAACTTATAATATAGCAGCTTCCATCAATATATACTTCAGTAATCTGACCAACAACCCACTGAAAACCCTCCTGTATCGGACAGAAATTTTTAAATACAGTAATACTTAGATTTTATTTTTTAACCAATAATTATTTCACACTATCCAATTACCTGTGTACACATTTTTAAGTCGCGAACGGACTTTACTTCAATACTCCCGCTATTCAGCTCATCTGAACTAAACATATTGCTAGTATTCGACATTTCTCCAATCTTAAGGATGAGATTGAATCATCAGAAAAAAACCTACAATATATTTAAAAAATTAGTTTGTCCTCAAATTTAAACAACTTACGGGAATTAGTAGTTTTCAAGTTGAAATCGTATACCTCTTTAGCTCTTCAATTTCTGAGTAACAACTATCAACAAAAATCTTAGTCGCAAAGAATGCATTTGACAAAGAAACTTTTCCTGCATGAGAATACAATTATCATATGATTTGCAAGAATATGTTAAAACAATTAACAAATGTCTTTTTCATATGGATAGTGGTGTAGAATTACCTTGATATGACTTAGGTTTCATCAAAGAAAGTAACACAATTAGAGGCCCATCACCAGCTGTATCAATATGGGATAAAATTTCTGTTGCATACTTATCCCATAGCGTGCATGTCAATTTATTTTTACTGCATTTTAATTTTAAGTTAGGATTTTTTAAAGAATGTATTAATCCTAATTTGTAATAACTAATATTTCAAAAATAAGAAAATACCTTATGTCTTCAATCTCAATTTCCACAAATCTGCTACCAGATTGATATCTAAGTGGCCCCTTTCCAATCAATCTACCAATAACATCTGAAATAGAACATGTCCTATAATTAGTGTATGTAGTATTCTCTGTGTGTGTACTGCATTGTGTAAAATTATATGTGGACTCCTATGTTATTTGGTTCCATCTTCTCCCACATTAATTGTGAATGTGCCTCAACTGGAAATACTTTTGATGTCATGTACTGCTAGAATCACAGTTGAAGGAATAAGTCCAATATTTTGATTGGGATTTTACCAAACCAAAAATGGATTTTCATATCTTAGTTGAATGTAACAGTGTGCCTCTTTGCGATGTCGATAATCCCAGCTGATTTCACTTCTCAGTTTAGAGAACACAACTTTAACCAGCAGATTTGCATGTAAACACCAAATTACCAGCAGGTACAATTCCGATCCTTGTCTTGTTCTTATACAACTACTATCTTCGTTTTTCTTTTTCTTTTTGATTAACACTTAAGAAGATATACAGGTTTAATCATAGCAAGAGAATAGAACAATCAAGCAAATGAAGAACAGAGAGAGAAAAAAGGAGCAGTAATTCATGGAATGTAGACCTGTAAACACCAAATTACCAGCAGGTACAATCCCGATCCTTGTCTTGGTCTTATACAACTACTATCTTCGTTTTTCTTTTTATTTTTGATTAACACTTAAGAAGATATACAGGTTTAATCATAGCAAGAGAATAGAACAATCAAGCAAATGAAGAATAGAGAGAGAAAAAAGGAGCAGTAATTCATGAAATGCAGACCTATAAACACCAAATTACCAGCAGGTACAATCCCGATCCTTGTCTTGGTCTTATACAACTACTATCTTCGTTTTTCTTTTTCTTTTTGATTAACACTTAAGAAGATATACAGGTTTAATCATAGCAAGAGAATAGAACAATCAAGCAAATGAAGAACAGAGAGAGAAAAAAGGAGCCGTAATTCATGGAATGCAGACCTGTAAACACTAAATTACCAGCAGGTACAATCCCGATCCTTGTCTTGGTCTTATACAACTACTATCTTCGTTTTTCTTTTTCTTTTTGATTAACACTTAAGAAGATACACATTGTTAGTAGATTTCTTTGATTCATTCTCTTATACTACCTACTTAATTTAGTAATTCTTTTTTGGATCATGTTATTTGTCAAAGAGAAGCAAAATTAACAGTATTACTGTGAATGAAAACTTAAAATAACATAATTAGAGAAGTATTGTAAATTACATATGAGTTCAGAATTTGCAGGATTTTGAATAGAATAAACATCCGGAAATGTAGTTAGGCGAAATAGATTTTCCCTAGAGAAATTTTTTCCACCCACCGGTATGACAATAGTAGAGTCCATAAAAACCAGCTTGAACGTATGAGCTACTATCTTGTACTTGCCTCGATTATCGACTACAAGAAAATTAGAAATGGAGTACAACTCATGCTCAGCAAGCTTTCCTTGAAACTTCCTTATAAAAGAGCTTGGAATTGTGGCCTGGATTCGTACTTCCTAAAAAAGGAGTAAAAATTATTAATTAGTCAAATGCTGATAATATAAAAAAATTCCCTCAAATGAAAAAAAGAATAGGCTCTAAAAGACTTTACCTCCGAGTCCACAAGGACGAACTCAACTGATGTGGGTAACTTCAAATTGGTGTCAAATGTAACGTCCCATTTACGTGCAACCATGGCCTTAACAGTCCAGTCCGATCTACCTTTTTTCAGGTCACGAAAAAGAGTATTGGTTATTGTCATTCTTTTTTTTTTTATGTAATAACAGCAGTGCACTCAAGAAATTCAAAATTTTTTACAGATTGTATATGAATGAACTGATTTTATACTAAATCAGACCCACTTTAAATTGTATTATTTGTTATTGAAATTTCAGTTTTATATATTAATGCTTACTGACTTTTCATTTAACTGTGACTATTTCGATGCTTGGATTCTTGCGAGGACTGTCAATATGCCGAGGAACTGTACATTTATCGAGGGCAGCTGCATACATATAAATTATTTGTATTCAATAAATAGAAATGTGTATTTATTAAGATCGGTCATTATTATTGCTTGTACACGTTATTAGTTATATTTATTTATTAATTTATTTATTAATGTCTGGAATTAGTAATTGCATAATTATTGAGAATGGAGTCAAAAACTATTTTGAATGCATGTTCTATAAACTGGTAGTTAATAAATTTTAAACCTTGAGGAATGAAATGTACAGGTTGTCGTTTCCAGTCTTCAGCAATTATTCAGCAAAGCAATTATTCAGCAATTAATGTGTATTTTCATACTTAAACCATTATTCTTGGAACTGCAATACTTTTAAACAGCTTTCAATAGACAACAATTTTTTTGAAGGTTTCCATATATAGATGAGTGAAATGAGCGGGAAAACAAAAGTAGAAAGGGTGCCAAAATGACTTCAGCTTTTATATAGTAATAGATATGTAAAACATATAATACTCAAGATAAACATTCCCAATTATAAATGGTAAAGACGATAACATAACGGTATTAGTTATGAGTCAAAATAACTATAAGCCTAGGGCATAACACTAACATCTCCGAGGATGGAGTCGTCGGCTGTAATTTTCCTTTCTTTCCCTGTCTTTCATACTTGTGTAATATTTTTGTTTCTTTGTTCTTCCTCGCCATTTTAATGACTTGTCTTCTCGTCTTTGCAGATTTAACCGCCGATCAAGAAGGAGAGATGTCTCAACGAAAGCTTGATCCCCAGGCTTTGAGGAAGCTGAGTAGGAGGACGTCACGTTCCTCGGCTCAAACAAAGAGACATGAACTAATGGGCTTGATACCCATGTTGAAGAGCGGCATAGCCTCCAAATTCCAACTTCTGGTGCCGATGAGGCGATCACGGGGCAAGCCTGTCATACTGAGACCGTGGAGGCTAGAGACGATGAAGAAAACTCCGCCTAAAAGAGGCCGAGGGTGGACGTCGGGCAGGAGGAACCTCCCTCCAAAAAAGTTGTTGCATCTTCCTCCGTTGAGGTCACTGCTCGAAACGTACAAACGTATCCTGAGGTCAAGCAGGTGGTTAAAAAACTGGCCATCTAACCTACCACGGGTTTGGATGTGTTTGCCAGAGGAGGCCCCAAGCTCAGGCTAGGCCGAGCTGTAGTCCATCGAGCCATGGACGAGAACCTGCTCGATCAATTGATTGAGGAGAAGCCGAGCAAGGAGAACATCGCCAACAGAAAAGGCCTCCTCGCCTGCAAGGTACGTCTTCTCGTCGTTCTTTCATTCTCTTTCCCGTATTCGTAACACTTAGTTTTATCGCTGATATTTTTATTTCTTTGTTGCAGCTTGCTACGATGACCGCCTATGAGGCCATCCAAAATAAGGCCTTCGACGAGCAGACCCGCAAGCTCAAGAAGCAAGTTGAAAAGAATGAGGCCGACATGGCCAAGGCTGCGGCGTTGAAGAGGACTTTGAGGGAGGATATGATGGCTGAGAAGGCGGCCAAGGCTGAGGCCCAGAAGGCGCCCGCGAAGGCTCAAGCCAAGGCTGAGGAGGCCGCTAGGGCCGCGTAAGCTCAAGCCAAGGCCGAGGAGGCAATTAGGCCAGACATGCCGAGATAGAGAAGCTTCAAGCCGAGCTAAAAACTAATGCCGAGGTAGTTGATGCCCGATATAAAGATTTGGAGGCTAGCTTGCCTTCTCAAATTGAAGAATCTCTTTCTGAGTATAAGGCTAGCCTGGCCTTCACGGATGCTCTGGCTGAGGAGATGACACAATGTACTCGGACGGTTACTTGCATCTGGCCAGGAGGGCTATGACGGACACGTCCCTCGGCCTTGATCTTGAGAAGTTGGCCAGGCTAATTTGTCAAGATTCTTATAATGAGGTCAGCCCAGGTCTCTTCATTATCCGGTGCCCTTGTCGGATAATGCTTTGAGTGTGATCGCCTCAAATGATGCCGAGGCCGGTCGTCCTGTTTGGGTTGCTCCTCCCGTCAATCCAGAAAATATAAATGTTATCATTGAAAGGATCGAGGACGAGGAGTGCTGAAGAAGATGGGGAGGTTGCAGCTGGGCAGAGGCCAACCGAGGGGGCCAACGTCGTGGAAGAGCCAACCGCTGGGGATCAAAATGATGAAGCCATGACCGAGCAGGACGTCATACCTCCCTCGGCTGCCGATCATGATGACTTTTTTTGGGCCCTTTGACGATGAGCAGACTTAGAATTTTTCTTCTTTATTTTGATGTACTAGGATGGGCCTTGTGCTTCAATTTTCCATATTAATATAATGCCTTTTTTAAAATTCTTCATTTTCTTCGTTTATTGCTTTGATATGAACTGTTTTGTTTAGCCGATGTAGCTCCTTTCGTCATTTATGACTTAAGTTGATTGGATCGAGGAAGTTCGTTCGATCTTGATTACTTGTAAATTTTACAAGTTTGGTCATTAGGCCGAGGAGGGTTTCTCGGCATGACACTTGAATTGTTCTTCTTTTATCTATCTATGTCGAGGAAGATGACTCGTACATAGGTCTTAGATGATTTTCAAGGCTACACCTATTTATGATGAGGTTGCTTGCTCGGTCATAGGTCTTGGGTGATTTTTGCCTGTTGAGTCATTAGGCCGAGGGGTTTCCTCGGCATGACACTTTGAGTTCTTCTTTTATCTACCTTATGCCAAGGAAGATGACTCGTACATAGGTCTTAGATATTTTCAGGGCTACACCTATCCATGACGAGGATGATTGCTCGGTCATAGGTCTTGGGTGATTTTTTCCCATTGAGTCATTAGGTCGAGGGGTTTCCTTGGCATGACGCTTTGAGTTCTTCTTTTATCTACCTTATGCCGAGGAAGATGACTCGTACATAGGTCTTAGATGTTTTTGTAGGATTTCTCCTTTATGGATGCTGAGGAATCTGTTCCTCATTTTTTAGTAGCTGCCTTGCTAGTTACTTGTGTTTGAAGTAAAGCTAAATTGCATTAACTCAAACTAATTATATCAAACTGCAAAAGATAAAGAAAAAGACTAATAAAGACAAATCTATAAAAAATAAAATAAAGCTAATGATGAGATATCCTTAGGTTATCAGAATGTCATGGATGCTTCCGCTCTTGCTTTTTGGGGATCTTCATACATTTGCTAGGTCTAGGTTTGGAAGCCCATTGACCTTATTTTTGTTGTGGGGATGGCCAACCTAACTGGTTCGTCTACGTCCCGCAGCTCTCCTTGTCTCAAGTCAGGGTTGGCCCCCGAGTTCTGGCCGCTGACGAGATGAGGGGCTATATCCAGGACGGACAGAACTATTATTGTTGTCATTCTTAGAGCCTTCTAGTGTCTCAAAAATTTCATCTATGTCTGGGGGCTCTCCTTGTCTCGAGTCAGGGTTGGCCCCCATGTTCTGGCCGTTGACGAGATAAGGGGCTTCATCCGAGATGGACAGAACTGTGTCGTTGTCATCTTTGTGAATGTCAGGCATCAAAACTTCAAATAGTTCATCTACATCCCGCAACCCTCCTTATCTCAAGTCAGGGTTAGCCCCCGAGTTCTGTCCGCTAACGAGATAAGAGGCTACATTCGAGACGGACATAACTGTGTCGTTGTCAACTTTGTGAATGTCAGGTATCGTAACTTCAACTAGTTCGTCTATGTCCTACAACCCTCCTTGTCTCAAGTCAGGGTTGGCCCCCGAGTTCTGGCCGCTGACGAGATGAGGGGCTATATTTGGGACGGACATAACTGTTTCGTTACTGTTATTCTCATGGATATCCAGTATCATGTGCTCTACATCTTCTGCTTTAAAAATCCGATTCAGCCTTGAACTGGTGCTGGTAGTCTTCACAGACTTAGAAATTTTCATATTATCTTTCGGTGTGTCTACCTCCACTTTTCTGGTCCTCATGACATGCTCCAAGAAGTCCTTGGGGGTTGCCCTCACACATCCGACCCCAACACGAGTGGGGAATTTAACACGTTGGGTGGGGAGGGAGGCAACCAACCCAAATTTTCCTTGACTTGGAATGCCTAGGATGATGTGGTAGTCACTAGCTAGATCCATGACCACGAATGTTACTGTGGCCTCTGCTCGGAAGGGATGATCACCCACTTCCAGTAATAAGTCAACTGTGCCCTTGGCACTGACTTTGTGGTTAGTGAAGCCTTCTGGTCTTCCAGAATATGGCTCCAACATGCTATCATTCATATTCATCAACTGAAAGGTGGAATAGTATAGTATATCTCGGGAGGCCCTCGAGTCAATGAGGAGTCTCTCGGACTCACAATTGTCGATACTCCCTTTGATCACCAAGGGCTATTCGCGTGCTGCGCGACTTCTGACCAGTTCATTAGGAGAAAAGCTAATAACTTCTCCTCCCTAATAAATCCAGGAGGGGATATGATATACTTTGCTTAGCTCATAGATCTGGTCTGTCAATTTTTTATTGGAGAGAAGCTCCTCCCTTATCACTTGAAGCTTAGCTCTGGGAGGTCTGTCTTCTGCTTCATCTTCATCTTCACTGTCATCCTTTCTCTTTCGCTTGTTATCCTTTCTCATAACGTAGTGGTCTAACTTTCCCTTGTCTACCCATCTCTGGATTATTCTTTTGAGGGAGAGATAATTTCCCATAACATGTCCTTGGTCCTTGTGAAATGCGCAATATTTGGAGTTGTCACAGGTGTATTTTGATTTATCACTGAGTGGTCGGGGATCTGGTAAGTTTATCAACTGCATGATATCCGTGATTGGTTTTGTGAGGGGGGTAAAAACCTCGGTTTTTTTGTAGCCCCAGTTCTATTTTTCCCTTATAGTCATTTCCATTGGAGGCCTGGTGGGTTCCAGTTGCCTCTGTTTCGGGTTTCTCAGACTCCTTTTTACTTTTTCCTTCTACCATGGCTATGGCATAAGCCACGTTGTATAGATCAGATTTGGATTTTGGCTCCCTGGCAGAAAGCTCATAGATCAATTATCCGGATCTTAACCCGGAGTTGAAGCAGACTCTGTTGGGTTTTACGGGTCCATGCGCAGCGGAATTAAGCATCAAATAACATAAAACCCAAGAAGCCCTAGGATCCGTTCTATATGATTAACTTGAAAAACTATGAGACAGATATAACCAACCTTGAACGCTTTCCGTTCTTGAGCTATCGAACGATTTGATTATGTGATTTCGAATCACAAACTTCATTCTTCAACTTGCTTGAACTCTAGGCCTTGATGGATGAACGAGCGAAGACCCTCTTTCGGTATCCACACCTTCGAATGGATCCAAGAACAATTTCTTGAAGATTGCTAGATCCTATAAACCTTGGAATAATATTGAGAATTTGTTTGTGAATTTCTTTTCAGAATTTCGGTTAGCTTTTTAGGGCTGAAGGACTGTTATATTTATACTACTTTAGCATCAATATGTGTTTCCTAATCGAATTAGGAAACCAGTCCAAAATTAACTCTGTGGACTTATTGTGTCGCACGACCAGACGAGTCACGTGGACTTGATCTGTCGCGCAGTACAATGAGTCACCACAGCTTTTTCTCAATCATTCTTCCCATGGTTTAACCAATCCATTCTAGTTGTGTGTGACCCAATAGGATTACATTATGTTTGCAATGAGTTCGATCATATCGACCCTCATAAGACATAAACGGACTCTAGCAAGCCATTATGTCTACCCAAATAATGTAACGTAAGAGTTCACGTTTCCAATGGTACACTTCCATTTCTCCCTGTGTCACACGATGTTATATTGAACACAAGTCATGGTCCTCGTCAACTTGCCTTTGTTCAATGCTTTCTCGATTCTTGAGTATAATGATAATTCCAATCATATTGGGGTACGGCCATACACTTTCATCATTATCACTCATCGAGGGGCCCAAGCAAAACATCTCTCTATCGAGGGACAAATTCCATCTTGACTTATCATCCTTCCCATCATGAATCCGATCATACCAAAATTAGCCTTTATAAATATCGTGTTAAGATATCGTTTGACTAAAATCAAACAAGACTTTCATCATACGTAAGGTCATGATAATCTCAGGTCTAGGGACTAAATGAAGTAACCTTATGAGATTTAATTATGACATTTGACCATGACATAAATCTCATGCGGGTCAAGTCCAGTCACTTATTCTCTAACAAGTACCCATAATTTCAATGTGCATCTCTATGCATATAATCATCGTATGATTATCCATTGACAATTATACTAATTATTCTCTTGATAATTAGGGACGGAAATTATTATAAACAAATATACAAAACATATATAATAATCAAATGATAAACATCTCATATAATAATAAATAATGTCAACACATAAGTCTATCAATCATAGGCCTAGGGCATAATACTAACAATTACCTCCCTGTCAATCAGGCTTTCCTCAACTTGGTCAGCCATATCTCTGAATCTGTTGTAGTAGCTCAGAGTGGTTTTGCTTTTTTCCTTGCTCGATGTTGGCAAGATCAGTCAATCTCTTCTTCCTCTTTCCTGCAGTGGCAAAATGATTCAGGAACCTCCTCCTCATGATTTTCCAATTGTCAATGCTTCCCTTCTTTTGCTTACGGAACCAGGACAAGGCTGTTCCGGAGAAGGTACTTGGAAAAGATTTGCAGAGAATGTCATCTGCTTTAGTGAGGAGGGCCATGGTGGATTCGAAAATTTACACATGATCCCGCGCATCAGTGGTTCCCACGTATTTGTCAAAACTCGGGATTTTGAGCCCATGATTGGGAGGAAGATCAATAATACGCAAGGAGAAAGGACGGGTGGCACTGGTATCATCGTCGTCCACCTCCTTTTTCCCCATTTCCATCTCATCCAGCCTCTTTTTCAAGAGGAGTAGCTCTATAGTCTCGATCCCCGAGCTGTAATGGGAGCTTCGGTGGGACCTTTCTTTTCTTCTATGTCCGTTCACCCTGTTATGCTCCTCGGGATTCTGGTGGTTATCTCCGTGTCCAGATGTTATCCTTTCCCTCCTAGGTGCTCTTTCAGGGAGAGGAGGGGTTCTGCGATGAGGAGGACTCCTTGGCCGAAGTGGGCTCCTAGGACGAGGAGGGTTCCCAAGCCGAGGAGGAGTGATATGACGGGGAGGGGTTAAACATCTTGTATGATTGAGTTACCAGAGTTAACCTCCTGCTCCCTTGGTTGTTTAAATGACTTCTCAAGTCTATCACGTTTCTTTCGTTTTCATGCCCATTTAATCTACGACGAGGAGGGACATCTTGGGGGGGGGTTTGCTTAGATCTGACAGCAATGTCACGATGAGGGGGATTTTGGCCACGAGGAAAATTTTCTCTATTCTCCTGACTACCACGCCTGTCACCTCGACTTTCCCCTCCAAGGGAATTTCCAATCCTGGAGGGCTTTATAAATTCAACAAGAGAGTGCTCTGGATCCAACTGTAGCAACACATTCTGATTTTCGTAAATGCGTTACAATGTTTCCATTTATTGGTGCAAGAGAGTTCTACGAGCAATTTTCTGGGTGGAAGCCCCAGCTCCTCCCTGATTAGCAGTCCTAGTCGTCTGGCTGCCGATAGCCCTTCTTCCTCACCGATGACGAGGAGGGTTTGCAACACCGCCCGCCGGGTCAGCGTACCTTAGGACGCAGAGTCATCCTCAGGGGCGGCAGCTCATCAATCAGCGGTGGTGGGGGAGGCAGTTCTCCATTGGTGAGAGGAAGACCAGTCCTAGGGTTAACAGGAATGTCTTCAACATGAACCCTTTCAGGAGTGTTACTAGTGGTGCGTCCGTCTTCCATTAGAACTAGGAATGTGGAGTGAACAAAACTTTTCAAACGAAACAGAAGTTTCAGGCGGACATATTTCTCAGGCGAAGAGATTTTTTCGGCCAACAGATGTTTCAAGCTATTCCAGGCGAACATAATTTCTTAGGTCAAACGAAATTTTTTCGGCTATTCAATCGGTGTTTCGAATCGCTTTTCGGCAATGGAACCAAACTGATGATGCCAAAAACTTTCAGATCAACCCAAATCCAGCAGCATGTTGTATTCTAGCGATTGAATAGTCTGAATAAGATGAACAAACACGTAAACTTAGCCGGGGCTTCATTGGCGAAGGCCCTCCAGCGTGAGAGTAAGTATTTTTGTTTTATAGAGTGAAATCAATTGACAAGAGTTTAGAGTCAAAATATTGCATACCAAGATATGTGAATTATGACTTGTATATATAGGCATATCATTGTAGAATCCTTGTTGGATATGAATGCATGGAGATAAGATTTCACTCCAATGAGGATTATAACTTGTACAGTCCTTGTTGTATGAGAATCTCTGTGAGATTAGGTTATAATCCTAAGAGGGTTATAATTGTTCACAGACCTTATTTGAGTAGGATTGGATAAACTGCAATCTGCATGTGTGCCGGTGAGGAGCTTCCTCGGCTTATGTTGTCTGGTCGGCTTAAGTCAAACCGAGGAGGAGAGTAGTATGGGGAAGCCCATTTATGCTTTGTCGGTGGCCGAGGAGGTGCTCATCGTCTTCAAGGGGAGCCTTGCTCGGCCTTGGAGATGACTGCTTCTTGCCAGATCCTGCATTTCCGCCCAAGATTGCAGTCGTCGACATGCTGGGATTGAAACCTCCGGTGGAAATATTAGTAGCAATAGTTTTGCCGACGGTAGAGGTCATGGGTTGAATAGACCTGATGGGCGGATGAGAATTGAACCGATTAAAAAACCAAAGGCCCCATGGTGGGCGCCAAATTGTTTTGGTAAAAAACAATCAATTAGTAACTTAGATAAAGAGAATAAGGAAGGCACAATGGAGTATAATCGGTGTAGGGGTAGAGTAAGTTTGACACGATAATATAATGAGGAAAGTCCTTGAGACAACTATCTCGCCGGCATAAAACCTCGGGAAGTGATTATGAGCACCTACCTTCCCAAACGGTGATATTGATATTTAGTGGGTTACAAGTGGTGGAGCTATGGCGGAGTACAAGAAGTGGTGCGTGAATAGTGTGTGAACAGTGTGTGAATAGTGCGTGAATAGTGTTTCAGCCATAAGCCCTTTAAATAGAGAAAAAGATAACAAATATCCTAACTAATTTCCTATTTTTTAGGCTTTATTATCTTCAACCTTCTCCACGTCTCTTGACCAGGTCTTCTTAGTTGAAGGGAGTCCTTGTTTTTGTTTAAATATCCCGTAATTATCTCCAGGAGTTGCTGAAAAAATAGTTAAGTAAATAATATAAATTACGCATTACTTACAGTGGTTCAAGATGTCGTCACGTATGAATATTCAAGATGTTGACATGCTGGCTAGGTTCTAGATGTCGACCTGCAGAAAATCTGCCCAAAACAATTGCCCCCAAACTTATCCTTTTATGGAAGATAAAAGGGTAAGTTTCTTAATAATGCTCTGAATTTGATGGTTACTTTGGAGAAGAAGAATAGGAAGCTCTTTGTTTGGAGATGCTTCATCTAAAGAAGTGGCATAAAGAGGAGAAGAAAAGCTTTAGAGAAGAAGATTAATGATTTTGAGGAGAAGGTCGAAAGTTTTGAACAATGAGGTAGAGAGTCTGATGAAGGGGATGTCTTCAATCCAGGATGCTCATGTGCAAGAGACCAAGGATCATTAAGAATGATCTCATGGTATTTGTGGCTAAAAACATGATTGAAATCAAGATACAAATGATTGAAGAATTTCTGAACGGTAAACATGTTGAGTGGGATATTGAGCAACAATGTGCCATCCTCAAGGATTTTTCTGGAGAAGCAGCAGAGGTTAGGGAAGTGACATCAGGTTTAAAGGATGAAGACATGAAGGAAGGAGAAGCACCACCTGCGGCGATAGCTGACAAGTGAAGATGTTTGACATTTGCTTTTGAACTTGGTTTTTACGGGCTGAAGACAATTTGTTTTAAGTGTTGGGTTGGTTCAACACTTAGGTTTTTATGTGGCTTCTGCTAGGATAAGTAAGACAGTTTTTGGCTTGGGTACTTTTGAAAGCTTTTTCTGGTATGGTTAGATTTTATGGAATGGTAATGAAATGTTGACATCTTTGAAGATGTTGTCACCTTGCGTAGGATGTAGAAATCCTTGCTTATACTTTGTTGACATGTTAATGCCAAAAACCTTTTGTCCTTAGATGACACGTATGTGTCATAACCAATTGTAAAAATTGTTAGGGTCAATCACTTTGATTGAGTGGAAATGGGTAATTCGTATATATAAACATACGGGCCCATCCCACACCTCAATCAAGGATGACATCGTGCGCTCTAGGCGAAGGTGTATAAAACTTAATGCGATGAAAAAAAAGTAATTTCTTTAAACCTTTGAGGGGATTAAGTACCCTAAACATAAGATGAGATGGCCAGTCTCAAACGGTTGTTCCCATAAGATCTTGAAGTTCCAAAATGATAATATCTTGCAAAACGATGACATGGTAAGAGTATTTGACATCTTGATTGATGTCACTTTTATTTAATGAAAGAATAAGAAATAAACCTTACGGAAATTTATTTACTGAAAAAGGAAATAAATAAATATTTATTAAATAACAAGGATTGATGCGCACCTGGCTTATTACCTTAAGATGTCGTCTACCTCTAGTAATGATGTTGACATCTTGAAACATGGTGACATATTTGAATGTTTCGAGTTTTCTTGTTTTCTGAATTGAGTTGATATGCTACGACTTACATGAAATATGTCGACGCCTTGCCAGAAAGATTTGGCTGCTGCATCTTATCTTCCTCTAGCCTAATGAATCTTAACGCCCTGTTCCGGATGTCCTCCATCCTCTTGCACGGGTTCATCACCAACTCCTCATATTATGGAAAATCCTTTTTCAAACCCATTTTGAAGGCTTCAGTGGCTGTTGCCATATCTAGGTTGGGAATTTCTAAGACTTCTTTGTTGAACCTGATAACGTAGTCTTTCAAAGCTTCGGTAGGCTGCTGAGTGATATCATAAAGGTCACTGGGGAGTTTCTCGAACTGTCTGCTACAAGAGAACTGGTTGTTGAACATGTTGACAAGCTGGGCAAATGACCCAATGGATCCAGGTTGTTGACGAATTAGCCACTTCAAAGCTGGTCCTACCAATGTTGAACAAAATCCTTTGCACAAGCATGCTTCTCGGAATTGGAAAGGTATGTAGACAATTTCCATCTTTTCTAGATAATGAGCGACATGCTCCTCAGGATCGGTGCTTCCATCATACAGCTTCATGGTTGGAACGCTAAATCCTTTCGGGATGTTGACATGTGCAATAGCTGGTACAAAGCGTGATTGATTTAAGCATGTCGATGAAACTTGCTGGATTGGGGGAGTGACACCAGGTATGTTCATGAGCATATCCCTCAATTCTTGAAGATGACTTGCTATGTAGCTACCTGCAAAAGGGTTAGTCATACGAGAAATATTAACAAAAACATAATTTGAATTGACATTAGCAAAGGGATTAGTGTTATCTGCGTAGGTTGTCACGACGGTACTATGGGTAAAGGATTCCCCCTCTAAAGATGTTCCAAAGATATTTTGCGCAGAAGGTGGGACAAAGGTCTTTCCTTGAGAAGACATCCCGAAGATGTTGGATGCAAATGGTTTCGTCATCATTGGAGATGTTGTCATCTTTGGAGATGTCGTCATCTGTGGTGTCCTCCCATTAGTTGCTGAAGCCATCGAAAGGAATTCATCGAGGGTCTGGGAGCTGCCCCAGCATCAAAGTTAAGGACTCCAGGGCAAATAGGGGAGACAACATCCATTCTTTCTCGTCAAAGAACATTTGATCCTTTTGCATCTTCACCAAGGTTTCACTATCGGCCGAGGTGTTACTTTGTTGTCTCGTCCAACTCGGTTCTTCATCTGCATGAGCATGCTCTTGATCTCAGAATCGGGAGTTGGAGATGACTGCTTCTTGCCAGATCCCGCATTTCTGCCCAAGATTGCAGCTGTCGACATGCTGTGATTGAAACCTCATGTGGAAATATTATTAGCAATAGTTTTACCGGCAGTAAAGGTCATAGATTGAATAGACATGATGGGCGGATGAGAATTGAACCGATTAAAAAACCAAAGGCCCCATGGTGGGCGCCAAATTGTTTTGGTAAAAAACAATCAATTAGTAACTTAGATAAAGAGAATAAGGAAGGCACAATGGATTATAATCGGTGTAGGGGTAGAGTAAGTTTGACACGATAATATAACGAGGAAAGTCCTTGAGACAACTATCTCGCCGGCATAAAACCTCGGGAAGTGATTATGAGCACCTACCTTCCCAAACGGTGATATTGATATTTAGTGGGTTACAAGTGGTGGAGCTATGGCGGAGTACAAGAAGTGGTGCATGAATAGTCTGTGAATAGTGTGTGAACAGTGCATGAATAGTGTTTCAGCCATAAGCCCTTTAAATAGAGAAAAAGATAACAAATATCCTAACTAATTTCCTATTTTTTAGGCTTTATTATCTTCAACCTTCTCCACGTCTCTTGACCAGGTCTTCTTAGTTGAAGGGAGTCCTTGTTTTTGTTTAAATATCCCGTAATTATCTCCAGGAGTTGCTGAAAAAATAGTTAAGTAAATAATATAAATTACGCATTACTTACAGTGGTTCAAGATGTCGTCACGCATGAATATTCAAGATGTTGACATGCTGGCTAGGTTCTAGATGTCGACCTGCAGAAAATCTGCCCAAAACAATTGCCCCCAAACTTATCCTTTTAAGGAAGATAAAAGGGTAAGTTTCTTAATAATGCTCTGAATTTGACGGTTACTTTGGAGAAGAAGAATAGGAAGCTCTTTGTTTGGAGATGCTACATCTAAAGAAGTGGCATAAAGAGGAGAAGAAAAGCTTTAGAGAAGAAGATTAATGATTTAGAAGGAGAAGGTCGAAAGTTTTGAACAATGAGGTAGAGAGTCTGATGAAGGGGATGTCTTCAATCCAGGATGCTCATGTGCAAGAGACCAAGGATCATTAAGAATGATCTCATGGTATCTGTGGCTAAAAACATGATTGAAATCAAGATACAAATGATTGAAGAATTTCTGAACGGTAAACATGTTGAGTGGGATATTGAGCAACAATGTGCCATCCTCAAGGATTTTTCTGGAAAAGCAGCAGAGGTTAGGGAAGTGACATCAGGTTTAAAGGATGAAGACATGAAGGAAGCGAGAAGACCTCACCACCGGCGGCGATAGCCGACAAGTGAAGATGTTTGACATTTGCTTTTGAACTTGGTTTTTACGGGCTGAAGACAATTTGTTTTAAGTGTTGGGTTGGTTCAACACTTAGGTTTTTATGTGTCTTCTGCTAGGATAAGTAAGACAGTTTTTGGCTTGGGTACTTTTGAAAGCTTTTTCTGGTATGGTTAGATTTTATGGAATGGTAATGAAATGTTGACATCTTTGAAGATGTTGTCACCTTGCGTAGGATGTAGAAATCCTTGCTTATACTTTGTTGACATGTTAATGCCAAAAACCTTTTGTCCTTAGATGACACGTATGTGTCATAACCAATTGTAAAAATTGTTAGGGTCAATCACTTTGATTGAGTGGATATGGATAATTCGTATATATAAACATACGGGCCCATCCCACACCTCAATCAAGGATGACATCGTGCGCTCTAGGCGAAGGTGTATAAACCTTAATGCGATGAAAAAAAAGTAATTTTTTTAAACCTTTGAGGCGATTAAGTACCCTAAACTTAAGATGAGATGGCCAGTCTCAAACGGTTGTTCCCATAAGATCTTGAAGTTCCAAAATGGTAATATCTTGCAAAACGATGACATGGTAAGAGTATTTAACATCTTGATTGATGTCACTTTTATTTAATGAAAGAATAAGAAATAAACCTTACGGAAATTTATTTACTGAAAAAGGAAATAAATAAATATTTATTAAATAACAAGGATTGTTGCGCACCTGGCTTATTACCTTAAGATGTCGTCTACCTCTAGTAATGATGTTGACATCTTGAAACATGGTGAGATATTTGAATGTTTCGAGTTTTCTTGTTTTCTGAATTGAATTGATATGCTACGACTTACATGAAATATGTCGACGCCTTGCCAGAAAGATTTGGCTGCTGCATCTTATCTTCCTCTAGCCTAATGAATCTTAACGCCCTATTCCGGATGTCCTCCATCCTCTTGCACGGGTTCATCACCAACTCCTCATATTATGGAAAATCCTTTTTCAAACCCATTTTGAAGGCTTCAGTGGCTGTTTCCATATCTAGGTTGGGAATTTCTAAGACTTCTTTGTTGAACCTGATAACGTAGTCTTTCAAAGCTTCGGTAGGCTGCTGAGTGATATCATAAAGGTCACTGGGGAGTTTCTCAAACTGTCTGCTACAAGAGAACTGGTTGTTGAACATGTTGACAAGCTGGTCAAACGACCCAATGGATCCAGGTTGTTGACGAATTAGCCACTTCAAAGCTGGTCCTACCAATGTTGAACAAAATCCTTTGCACAAGCATGCTTCTCAGAATTGGAAAGGTATGCGGACAATTTCCATCTTTTCTAGATAATGAGCGACATGCTCCTTAGGATCGGTGCTTCCATCATACAGCATCATGGTTGGAACGCTAAATCCCTTCAGGATGTCGACATGTTCAATAGCTGGTACAAAGCGTGATTGATTATAGCATGTCGGTGAAACTTGCTGGATTGGGGGAGTGACACCAGGTATGTTCATGAGCATATCCCTCAATTCTTGAAGCTGACTTGCTATGTAGCTACCTGCAAAAGGGTTAGTCATACGAGAAATATTAACAAAAACATAATTTGTATCTGTGGCTTCAGCATCCACTAGCTTTCTCTTCTTCGCATCCCCCTTCTTCTTGGATGCAATCATATCGGAGCTAGCCACAACAGACACTGGGGTGGGGGGTTTACTATCTTGCCTTGCTAAACTCTTTGCTCTAGCCGCAAAGAAGTAGGCCAAAGCACTAACGGTGTCCTTAGAGAAGGTGGCTGCAAAAAAAAAAAAAAAAAAAAAAAAAAAAAAAAAAAAAAGTTTGAAAAGTTAGAACAAAACAAAGGAATTAGAACAAGTTGGAGATAGGCAAAGATTTCAGGTATTTAATTAACCTGTAGACATTTGGATGGGCTCAGATAAAGTTTCTTCAAGATTTGTTTCCTGGGCCTCTTCAGGACCAACTTCCTCGTCTTGATCTGCAACAAATTGAACTGGTAGTACCTTAAAAGTTCTCACTAACAGGTCCAAATCATAAATCTTGCTCACATTCTCCTCCGTGTTGTCCTTAAAAGGAAAGAGCACATCCAATTTCGCAACTAAGCCAAAGAGAAAATTGGAGAATTAGTTACATGAGTTATTAAGGAGAATTATTAGAATTAGAAAAATTGCCTATACTACCTTGGGACCTCCATTTGAAGTTGGCACCCTCATCCTTCACCAGGGTGCTCTTCTTGGCGAAAAAGAATTTGTTCTTCCACCCTCTATCGGCGGTATCAACATTGTCATTTAGAAAGGACATCCTACCAGCTCTAACCCTAAAGCCATACCTCCCTAAACCAAAACTCCTAATTTCATTTGTGAGAGCGAATTCCTCTAAACCTATTTCCAACTCTTTGTTTACGCATTTAACCTTACGAGGGTTTGTAGGCTTCTCCAACCTTGGGGCATAAGTTGGGCATAGTTAAGTTTGGTAGCGACAAAGAACTTGGTGATTAAGATCGGGAAGGGAATTTCAAACCAATAGTGAAGGGGTATTCGGGAAACATACCCATTCGGGGAGTAACGATTGCAGGGGTTAGGTCAAGGTGGGTAAAAAACTCAGTTTCATATGCCATGGCATGATTCTTCTTGATGATTTCTAAATTGGTAGCAGGGATTCTACACTTCTCTTTTTCAGGGTTCTTCAACATGTTTTGGGTGAGAAAACCCGCGGGCAAACCCTCTCCACTCTCGATTAAAGTCACCGCCTTTCTCTTCCCCATTTTTTCAAACTTAAACAGAAAATCAGAGATGGAATTGAAAAAGAAAACAAGAAACTCACCGTTAATCTCTACTTGATTTTCCTCTCCAAACCGTCTTCTCTGGTTCCTCTTCTCGAAATCTTTGTGAAAGTTACGTTTTGAAAAAGAGAGTTGGAACAGGAGTCTGTGTATTTATGGAGGTTGAGAGTAGTTGGGACTATAAAACAAATAAACCTTTTTGCTTTAGGAAAACTACTTAACCGTCCCGTCACATCCCTTTCTTCCCTTTTAAACCGTCGTTCTTTTCTTTCTTATTTTGGCAAACTTTTTGAATTCTTTTGTTTCTTTCTATTCTTCATTTTAAAATTCAAAAAGTTTGGGGGCAATTGTTGGGCCCTACATTTTTCAGTCAATATGTTTACAACTTATACTTAACAACTTGGTACTAACAACTTGAGTTGTTCCATTTACAACTTGGCTTTCTGCAGGTTGGGACGCAGTAACGGTCTTCCTATTTTATAAGGCACGTGTCACAAGAAGCAAAGATTAAGTCAACAACGTTTCTTCAGCAACGGATCTTATCTTCTCCCTCAAACAATAAATGGCGAATATATCTCTATGTGATCAACCTCTTCCCCGATTTTATAGGCGCATAATCCTTCTTTGTTAATTAGTTTTATTTTGAGGTATAAAAGGGAGAGATACACTGTATTCGCACACACGTTCTTCACTAGCTTAAGCTCCCTTTTTCATACGCTCTTAGCATTGTAATCTCAAGAGAATTCCTAGTAAACTTTCGGTCAAGGCAGGAGCCAAATCCTCCCGGGGTTTTATGCCGGCGAACAAGTTGTTCAAGGGCTTTCCCTAGTCAACAAACATCTTGTGTCCATTTCTATTCAACTTGATAATCATTGTACCTAGATTCATATCACTTTAGTCACTTTTCTTCTCATCTAATTTGCTTGTTGAAATTTGACCAAAACAATTTGGCGCCGTCCGTGGGAAACTTTGATTATTTGCGTAGAAATGGTTAATCCCTCATCCGGCGGTCGAGTCGGCCGTTTCTGTTTCCAATGCCCAAGGCAACCCTCCTCCAAGTGCGAAGTTTGTCAATTTGGAGATAATGTCCAACATGGCGGACATGTTGAAGAAAGTAGGCGATCGGTTGGATGCTCAGGAGCACACGAATACCATGATATTCAATGCCATTGATAGTTTGCGTAAAGGGAAGCAAGCTGAGACTCGAGTATCCACTCCGTTTTCACCTTTACTTCCTAGATCTTTGTTTGGTGCGGAGTACGGGACCGAGCCATGTCGGAGATATCCCTATGTCCAACACCTTGCCGGCGGAGAGCACGATTGTGACATCCATTCCAATCGAGCAACCAAGATTCGGCCTACCCGGCTAGCCAACTGCGCTATCATCTTGCTACACTTATGCTACACCCTCGATGGGGCAAACGGGAAGTTTCTTTAACACTTTCGATACTTTCGCACCTCAAGTTAATAATGCTCCTCTTTTCGCGAGAGAACCAACTTGTTAAGGAAATGCAAACCATTAAGGAGTTGCTACGAAGCGTGCACAGAGTCAACTTGCCGTATCACCAAGTCTCTCCAACTTGCTACAATGAGTCTCGTTTTGTGCCGGCAATAGCCGGTGTGGAGATCCAGAAGAAATTCTCGGTCCCTCATATGAAGAAGTATGATGGGAGTACCGATCCGGCGAGCATGTGTTCTTTGTATCGGGAATCAATGGATATCATAAGTATCCCTCCTATGTTTAAAGAAGCATGTTTTGCGGGGGCTTTGGCTCTACTTTGTCGGGACCGGCCTTAAAATGGCTAACGGGGCTTCCTCTAAACTCTATTTCATCTTATGCTCAACTTGTCAATATGTTCATTAATCGGTTTTCATGCGACGGGGCATTTGACAAGTTGACTAGTGATCTTTATAGAATTGTACAACGGCCTAACGAAAATCTTAAAGAGTATTTGCACGGAGTTCAACAAGGAGCGGTGACTATACCCAACTTGGATGTGTCCACCGCTACGGAGGCATTCCGTATAGGCTTGAAGAAGAGCTCATTGTTTTACAACGAGTTGGTGATGACCCCTGAAACAACTTGAAGAAATCGAGAACCGGGGCCTTGCCTTACATCGATTGGAGGAAGATAGCTTGGCGATGGGGAAGTCAGCGGGAGGACTCCTACTCCTCTATTTGAGCCTTCGACAGACGGCCGGATTCCCATCACTATAAGTCAGCGGGGGCAAACCCCCTGTTAAAGCTGAACCCTCTAGAATTCATGTTGTAGATGATGATCGGGAAGGTGATGATAATGATTATCCACAAATTTACGAATATTGCTTTTACGTGGACATTGCGGGAATCTTGTGCGCCATGGGAAATCTTGGAGATAAAGCAAGATGGCCCAAGAAGAATGACCGATCAACAACTTGGAAGGACAAGTCCAAGTGGTGCGCATTTCATGAAGATTTTGGGCACACCACCGAGAAGCTGTTTCGCCTTGAGGAAGGAGATTGCTCATTTATTGTCCAAGGGTCTTCTCAAGGATTTGTTGGGCAAGAAGAGGGTCGAGTGAATCCAAAGAACTGATTCGGGAGCAGTCTGGGCAGAAAGTTGCACCCCCTCCGGCCACCAAGGTAGTGAATGTTATCTCGGGTGGGTCTCATATTTGCGGCACAACTTACTGCCGCCAAGCGTCATGCCAAAAGCTCTAAGGAAGATCAATCGGAATTGCCTTCAGGCGTCGTGACTTCACGAGATGGTCATGTTATTTCCTTTGAAGATGAAGATAAGGACAACACGTTGGACCCTCATCATGATGGTCTAGTTGTTCGGTGCGGATTGCTAATTGTGTGGTCAAGCGGATTACGATCGATGGTGGCGGTTCGGTCAACATCATCTTCACTCATGCTCTTGAAGATATGGGCATCCCTCTGTCCGAAGTAGTGAAGAATTCATCCGTCTTGGTAGGGTTCGGTGGTGAGGTGAAGCAAACGGTCGGAGAGATCAAGTTGCCCGTCTACTTGGAGGGTATGAATTCCATGGAGAGGTTTTGTGTGATTGAGTGCTCTTCCTCGTACAATGTTATATTGGGAAGACCTTGGATCCACAACATGAAGGCCGTGCCATCGACTTACCATCAATGCGTCAAGTTTCCAACACCTTGGGGTGTTGCCAAGTTGAAGGGAAACCAGCAAGTCTCTAAAGAATGCTACAAGATCAACATGAAAGCAAGCTCGACCCCTCGGCAAGCATAGCAATTAAAGAAAAAGGCCCGGGACATTCTTGAAGCGGTGGAGCACGATACAAAAAGCGTTCTGTTGATGCATCAAATCCACGAGGCCCAAGTGCAAGTTGGGATAGACCTACCGTCCGAAATCGAAGAGGAATTGATCGAGTTCTGAAAAGCCGGAAATCTTTGTTTCGCTTGGAAACATGAAGACATGACGGGGATAAGCAAGGATATTATTACTCACAAGTTGAACATCGATCCGACCATCCGTCTGTCAGTCAAAAGAAGGAAGTTTGCCCGGGAGCGGAACCGGATCATAAAGGATGAAGTTGAGAGGCTTACGAAGTCCAAGATGATCGAGAGAAGTTCGGTACCCGAGGTGGTTGGCTAACGTTGTAGTGGTGGAGAAGAAGAATGGCAAGTGGCGAGTATGCGTGGACTTCACCGAGCTTGAACAAGGCTTTGTCAGAAGGATCCATTCCCTCTCCCTCATATTGATTCTCTAGTTGATGAGGCAGTGGCCACGACATCTTGACATTCATGGATGCATCTTAGGGTATCAACAAATTCAAATGGAGCCTTCGGACCAAGAAGATACGGCATTCATGACTCCGGAAGGTATATATTGTTATATTTCTATGCCCTTTGGTCTTAAAAATGCGGGGGCAACCTATCAAAGGTTAGTGAACAAAATGTTGAAAGACCAACTTGGCAAGACGATGGAGGTCTACATAGACGATATGGTGGTCAAATCCAAGCACATTGAGGATCATGTGGAGCACCTTCTTTGAGGCATTCAACATCTTGAAAGCCTTCAACATGAAGCTCAATCCGGCGAAGTGCAACTTCGGTGTTAGAAGCGAGTAAATTCTTGGGATATATGGTGACCAAGAGGGGAATCGAAGCAAGTCTAGAACAAATCAAAGCCATTCTCAACTTGGAATCCCTAAGAACATCAAAGACGTACAAAGGTTAACGAGGTAGAGTAGCGGCTTTGAATAGATTTATATCCAAATCGTCGATAAGTGCGGAGTTATTCTACGAAGTATTAAGAAAAAACAAACTTTTTCAATGGGTGACCAACATGAAGCGGCCTTGAGCAACTTAAAGAATACTTGATGACGTCACCCTACTTGCCAAACCCGAACATGGTGAGCATCTTTATTTATATTTAGTTTGTATACGAAAATCTTTGTTAGTGCGGTATTGGTGAAGGAAATCCAAGGTGAACAACATCATGTTTACTATGTAAGTAAGTCTTTATTAGATCTTTGAAACAAGGTACTCTCATCTTGAAAAATTAATATTAGCCTTAACTACTGCTTTGCTGCCAAATTACGTCATTATTTTGAAACACATTCCATAACCGTTAGAACTAATTATCCTATGAGAAATGTGTTGAGAACCCCGGAGTTGTCGGGCGGGTTGGCCAAGTGGTCGGTCAAGTTGAGCACGTATGACATTTCATACGGCCGAGAACGACCATCAAATCGCAGGCCCTAGCCGATTTCGTGGCGACTTCGGTCCAAGTTTGCGGCTGAGGTAGAAGCTGGAAGTGCAACAACTTGAAGGTAAAACTATTCCTCGATTTTGGACATTGTTTACGAGATGGAGCCTCAAATTCCAAAGGGATTGGCTTGGGAATAGTCCTAAAATCCCCTCGAGGTGATATCATACCTCAAGGCTGTATCTTGTGAATTCGGTGCAACAAATAATGAAGGCGAGTATGAAGCCCTAATCATGGGTTTAACTACGGCTTTGAATCTGAATATTACACATTTAAATGTATTTGTTGACTCTCAATTGCTAGCTAACCACTTTAATGGCGGTTATATGGCGAAACATTCCAAGATGACTCTGTACCTCCAACATGTTAAGGCTTTAGCTTGAAATTTCTATCATTCTCTTTGGAACAGGTCCCTAGAGAAGAGAACACGAAGCGAGACGCCTTGGCTAACTTGGGTTCAACTTGCAAATCAATGTTGCATTCTAGTATACCAATTATTTATGTTAAGTACCGGCAATAGACCAAGTTGAGGAAATTCAAGTGGTTACGCCACCTCTTGGGGCACCGGATGCTAAACCTTCTTGGACCCAACTGTAATTGAGTTTCTTCAACTTGGAACTATTCCACGATGTTAAGAATGTTAGATCTTTTAAGATTCGTACTTCGACTTTCGTTTTGATAGATAATGTCTTGTTTAAGAAGTCTTTTGCGGGACACTACTTGAGATGTGTCGATAATGATCAAGTTGAAGTGGTGCTTAAAGAAATCCATGAAGGAATATGTGGGAACCATTACGGAGGAAAGGCATTAGCATCGAGGCCCTCAAGACGGGATACTATTGGCCAACCATGCGTCGAGATGCCATGAGCTACGTACGAAGTGTGATGCACGCGAAGACACGGCAACATCTTGCATCAACTGCCGAGCCTCTACATCCTATAGTCTCATCTTGGCCTTTCATGCGGTGGGGCATGGATATTGTAGGCAAGTTGCCTAAAGCTCCGGAGGCAAAGTGTTCATGTTGGCTCTAACCGATTATTTCTCGAAATGGATCGAGGCGAGAAGCTTATGTACAAGTAAGAGATAAAGAGGTAATTTCATTTTTAAAGAAAAATATCATTAGCGAGAGTTTGGTGTACCATCGGAGATTGTATGTGACAACGGGTCACGGTTCATAAGTAAGAAGACCGGGGACTTTTGTACTCATTTGGGGCATCAAGTTAGTCATGTCGACACTGTCCACCCTCGAAGCCAATGGCCGGGGTGAGTCAAGCGACAAGTTGATCATCAACAACTTGAAAAAGCGTCTAGATCAAAAGAAGGGAAAGTGGGTTGAAGAATTACCACTTGTGCTATGGGCGAGATAGAACTACTTCTAAAGGAGCCACGGGTAGAACTCCTATTCTTTAGTATACGGGTGAAGGCTGTAATTCCGGTTGAAGCGGCAGTCCCAACAAGGTATGGCTTATTAACTCAAGATGAAAATAACCTCTTGCTAACTCAAGATTTAGATACAATTGATGAGATCAGGGATTTAGCCAAGATAAGGATGGCAGCTTATCAGCAGCGAATTGCTAGGTCTTACAACAAGAATGTCAGAGTTAGAAGGTTCCAGGTTGGTGATTTAGTTTTAAGGAAAGTATTTCAAAATACAAGAGAATTGAATGCGGGTAAGTGGCTCCCAAGTGGGAAGGCCCATATCTCATCGATGCCGAAGGCGGCAAGGTGCATGCGGTTGTCAACCCCAGTGGAGACAGAATCCCTAGAAGTTGGAACGCTATCCACTTGAAACTTTATTTCATGTAAGTCTAGTTATTTATAACTAGACTACTCGGGTACGGTTTAAATTTATGTCGAGTTCAATTACGCATTTCAATTTTTTACTCTTATTAAAACATTGCTTGACTTGAGCGTCGGAGGGCGTTAGCTATGCTGCGCCCGACCCTAACATGAATTTGTTTTGCGAGGTGCAACTTGAGCAAACGGAGTAGGCTCAACATGTTGACACGCCGGTACGGGCGATACTTGTTGAGACCTAAGGCTGGAACAGGGACAAACATGTTGACACGCCCATGCGGTGATACATGTTTGAGCTGAGGAGGACAAAGGTCAAGCATGTTGACACGCCGGTACGGGCGATACATGTTTGAACTGAGGAAGAAAATTTCAACATGTTGACACGCCGATGCAGGGTGATACATGTTGGAATTCTAGGCTGGAGAGGGATAGAACTTGTTGACACGCCGGGACGGGCGATACTTGTTCTATCTCTTCAAGCAATTACCTCGATCAAAGGTACTTATGGTTAAAAGATATTCATCTTTTCTTACGAATTAAGGTTTTGACACCTTCGCACAGGCGCACGTTTTCACACTTCTTCAAGTTGTGAACTATTGGTTGTAACATTTTCATGTTACCTACGGTTTTATAACATTTACATGTTATCTAAAAAAGAACAAACAAGCGTCTCTCGGAGACATAAGATACTTTGCTAAAAAACCATTAAGTGTTTTCCAAAGATTTTTGCAAACTAAAGGACAAGTTGGGTAAGCCAACAAGTCCCTAAAAACCTAAAAAAGCTTGGAGTACTAGACCAACCTAGTACCCCCAAATAAATTGTCTCGACTCTTATGAGCCATTACAAACTAAAAAACCTTGTTTTTGGGGACACTCCCCCCATTTGTTGTACCGATAGAGGTACACAAATAAAGCAAAAATTGTTTTTCATCCAAAAATACCCAAAAACTTTAAAATGTTTTCAAACTTAGTGGCTTTCTTGCCGCCGGTGTTGTGTTTTCCCCTTGGTCGTTGGGTGTAACCATAATGGTGTTCGGATCCTTGTTGGCATCATCAACTAGGGCTTCCAAGGCCGCGGAGTTCACTTCTTACGCATCGTGGCTCCCCAATATGGTCCCCCAAAACTTTTCTCTCGTCCTCCAGGTTCCAAGTTATGGCTTGCCCATTTTTATATTCTTCAATCATCTGAATTCGAGCCTCTAACAAAGTCTTGGTGGCATGAAATTTAAAGTTTCCCTCATGGCCGCAAGTTCTTTCATGTGAGCCTTGTTCTCAGCCCTGATGGCTTCCACTTCTTTTTCTAAGCGTTCAAAATCCTTCCTCAAACCTTCCATTTCACCAGCGTGTTTGTTTGCTTCCTTCTTCCACTTCTCCACTTCCTTGGCACTTTTTGTGGCCTCCTTCTTCGATTCTGCAACCTCATGACTGAGCCTAGCCGCCTTGATCTTCAATGCATCAATGTGGGCCACAATAGGGATCATAATTTCCTGCATAAAAGGAAGCGTTAATATTCTATCAAACTCCTTGAAAAAAACTCAAAGGTCCCTTCATCTTTACCTTCTCAACAACAGCTCTGAACTTTTCTCCTAACTTTCCCATATCCATGTCACCATTTGTATCTGTGGCTTCAGCATCCACTAGCTTTCTCTTCTTCGCATCCCCCTTCTTCTTGGATGCAATCATATCGGAGCTAGCCACAACTGACACTGGGGTGGGGGTTTACTATCTTGCCTTGCTAAACTCTTTGCTCTAGCCGCAGCAAGTAGGCCAGCAGCACTAATGGTGTCCTTAGAGAAGCGGCCGCAAAAAAAAAAAAAAAAAAAAAAAAAAAAAAAAAAGTTTGAAAAGTTAGAACAAAACAAAGGAATTAGAACAAGTTGGAGATAGGCAAAGATTTCAGGGTATTTAATTAACTGTAGACATTTGGATGGGCTCGAGATAAAGTTTCTTCAAGATTTGTTTCTTGGGCCTCTTCGGGACCAACTTCCTCGTCTTGATGCAACAAATTGAGCTGGTAGTACCTTAAAAGTTCTCACTAACAGGTCCAAATCATAAATCTTGCTCACATTCTCCTCCGTGTTGTCCTTAAAAGGAAAGAGCACATCCAATTTCGCAACTAAGCCAAAAGAGAAAATTGGAGAATTAGTTACATGAGTTATTAAGGAGAATTATTAGAATTAGAAAAATTGCCTATACTACCTTGGGACCTCCATTTGAAGTTGGCACCCTCATCCTTCACCAGGGTGCTCTTCTTGGCGAAAAAGAATTTGTTCTTCCACCCTCTATCGGCGGTATCAACATTGTCATTTAGAAAGGACATCCTACCGGCTCTAACCTAAAGCCATACCTCCCTAAACCAAAACTCCTAATTTCATTTGTGAGAGCGAATTCCTCTAAACCTATTTCCAACTCTGTTTCTGCATTTAACCTTACAAGGGTTTGTAGGCTTCTCCAACCTTGGGGCATAAGTTGGGCATAGTTAAGTTTGGTAGCAGCAAAGAACTTGGTGATTAAGATCGGGAAGGGGAATTTCAAACCAATAGTGAAGGGGTATTCGGGGAAACATACCCATTCAGGGGAGTAACATTCTGGGGTTAGGTCAAGGTGGGTAAAAAACTCAGTTTCATATGCCATGGCATGATTCTTCTTGATGATTTCTAAATTGGTAGCAGGGATTCTACACTTCTCTTTTTCAGGGTTCTTCAACATGTTTTGGGTGAGAAAACCCGCGGGCAAACCCTCTCCACTCTCGATTAAAGTCACCGCCTTTCTCTTCCCCATTTTTTCAAACTTAAACAGAAAATCAGAGATGGAATTGAAAAAGAAAACAAGAAACTCACCGTTAATCTCTACTTGATTTTCCTCTCCAAACCGTCTTCTCTGGTTCCTCTTCTCGAAATCTTTGTGAAAGTTACGTTTTGAAAAAGAGAGTTGGAACAGGAGTCTGTGTATTTATGGAGGTTGAGAGTGGTTGGGACTATAAAACAAATAAACCTTTTTGCTTTAGGAAAACTACTTAACCGTCCCGTCGCATCCCTTTCTTCCCTTTTAAATCGTCGTTCTTTTCTTTCTTATTTTGGCAAACTTTTTGAATTCTTTTGTTTCTTTCTATTCTTCATTTTAAAATTCAAAAAGTTTGGGGGCAATTGTTGGGCCCTACATTTTTCAGTCAATATGTTTACAACTTATACTTAACAACTTGGTACTAACAACTTGAGTTGTTCCATTTACAACTTGGCTTTCTGCAGGTTGGGACGCAGTAACGCTCTTCCTATTTTATAGGGCACGTGTCACAAGAAGCAAAGATTAAGTCAACAACGTTTCTTCAGCAACGGATCTTATCTTCTCCCTCAAACAATAAATGGCGAATATATCTCTATGTGATCAACCTCTTCCCCGATTTTATAGGCGCATAATCCTTCTTTGTTAATTAGTTTTATTTTGAGGTATAAAAGGGAGAGATACACTGTATTCGCACACACGTTCTTCACTAGCTTAAGCTCCCTTTTTCATACGCTCTTAGCATTGTAATCTCAAGAGAATTCCTAGTAAACTTTCGGTCAAGGCAGGAGCCAAATCCTCCCGGGGTTTTATGCCGGCGAACAAGTTGTTCAAGGGCTTTCCCTAGTCAACAAACATCTTGTGTCCATTTCTATTCAACTTGATAATCATTGTACCTAGATTCATATCACTTTAGTCACTTTTCTTCTCATCTAATTTGCTTGTTGAAATTTGACCAAAACAGTCATCATTGGAGATGTCGTCATCTTTGGAGATGTCGTCATATGTGGAGTCCATCCATGAGTTGCTGGAGCCATCAGAAGGAATTCATCGAAGGTTTGTGAGCTGCCCCCAGCATCAAAGTTAAGGACTTTAGGGCAAATAGGGGAGACAACATCCACTCTTTCTGTCAGCAACTTTTGATCCTTTTGCATCTTCACCAAGGTTTCACTATCCGGCGAGGTGTTACTTTGTTGTACGTCTAACTGGTTCTTCATCTGCATGAGCATGCTCTTGATCTCAGAATCGGGCGTTGGAGATGACTGCTTCTTGCCAGATCCTGCATTTCCGCCCAAGATTGCAGCCGTCGACATGCTGGGATTGAAACCTCCGGTGGAAATATTAGTAGCAATAGTTTTGCCGGCGGTAGAGGTCATGGGTTGAATAGACCTGATGGGCGGATGAGAATTGAACCAATTAAAAAACCAAAGGCCTCATGGTGGGCGCCAAATTATTTTGGTAAAAAACAATCAATTAGTAACTTAGATAAAGAGAATAAGGAAGGCACAATGGAGTATAATCGGTGTAGGGGTAGAGTAAGTTTGACACGATAATATAACGAGGAAAGTCCTTGAGACAACTATCTCGCCGGCATAAAACCTTGGGAAGTGATTATGAGCACCTACCTTCCCAAACGGTGATATTGATATTTAGTGGGTTACAAGTGGTGGAGCTATGGCGGAGTACAAGAAGTGGTGCGTGAATAGTGTGTGAACAGTGTGTGAATAGTGTTTCAGCCATAAGCCCTTTAAATAGAGAAAAAGATAACAAATATCCTAGCTAATTTCCTATTTTTTAGGCTTTATTATCTTCAACCTTCTCCACGTCTCTTGATCAGGTCTTCTTAGTTGAAGGGAGTCCTTGTTTTTGTATAAATATCCCGTAATTATTTTCAGGAGTTGCTGAAAAAATAGTTAAGTAAATAATATAAATTACGCATTACTTAAAGTGGTTCACGATGTCGTCACGCAGAAATATTCTAGATGTTGACATGCTGGCTAGGTTCGAGATGTCGACCTGCAGAAAATCTGCCCACAACAGATATCTACTTTTAAATTATTTTATTTAAAATTCTCCTTACAAAAAAATCATATACTTTTCCTAAAAAAGTTTTATTATTGTATTTTTATTACAATTATTACACATGTTAATAATAATTGAATTTTATATAACAATAAATAGATAAAAGTTTGATATAAAACTTAGTTAATTGTAAAATTTATTTGTTCGTGTGTTTAATAAATGAGTATAAACCTAGTTTCTAATTAAACTAAAAATGTTCACATGTCATTTTGCATTAGGTTTGGCAAAAAATATTCTATATATCAATTTTTAAGATTTTAGATATACAAAAACATTTGATATTGATATATAAAAGGTTTGTTGGCAATAAATATAGCGTGAACGAATTTTTATTTATTTACAAACCGTTTGTATATCAGTCTCAAATATTCTGAGTATCAATATCAAATTTTCTCAATATACAAAAACTTTTAACATTGATATCGAGAAGTTTTGTTTGTTATATTATTGTTCAAATATGCTTTTTAATTCATATACATAAGTCTTTAATATTGATTTCCATAAACCTTTAATATTGATATTTATAAGGTTTGTTGATCATGTTTTTGTTCCAATATGCTTGTTAATTTTATCCGGTAGGCTTTAATATTTTATCTAGAACTATTTGATCTTGATATCCAGAATATTTGTTTGTCATTACCTTTTTCAAATATTTTTGTTAATTCATATACATAAAGCTTTAATATTGTTATCCAAAACAATTTTAACTTGATCTACAGAAAATTTGTTGGTGATGTACTAAACATGCACGAAGTTTCAATTATTTATAAAAACGTCACCACCCACAAAATTTCACCTTTTATACAAAAATGTCACCGTAAATTTAATAACACATTTTTCCTAATCAATAGGATAATGCATTTTTTCCTAGATTTTCACCAATAAAAAATAGTGTAACGCAATAGCATGATATGTTAGTCAAGTCATGACCGCAATTTTGTTTTCATTTTTAATGGCGTATAAGATTTTCATCATGATTTAAAAAAACCATGAAAATACAGGGATACTATGTTAATCAAATTAAAAGTACGTTATTTCTATTGGGTCCTTTTTGTTGTAATGTTTTTTTTTTTTTTGAAGGAATGTAATGAAGTTTAATCAAATAAAAAAAAAACATGCCAAAACCATGTTAATATTGGGCTCTATTTTGAAAAATACCCTAATACATACTATAACATACGAAGTACATGTTATTTGTATTAGGGTATTTTTCAAAATAGAGCTTAATATTGGCATGGTTTTTTTTCAATCTATGGCCCATATTTCAATTTCATCGATTTAACTAATTTATCATATTTGTATGTATATCACTTATATTATATTGACGATAAAATTGTATTAATTCTTTTTTTAAATATAATTTTTTTATATTAGCTACATAATGGAAAAAGTATTATATTATGAATTGTTTTTATAAAAAATTAGTTTTTTTTGTAATATACTCCCTCCGTCCACTTACTTACTTCACACTTTCTATTTTGGGCATCCAAACACATACTTCACACTTTGTTTTTTTACCTAAAATGGAAAGTTTTTATTATTAAAATATTAATCATACCCCACTCATTCTCTCTCCTACATTATTTTAATACTCACAACACTATTATAATTTATTATTCCCTCCACTCATTCTCTCTCCTATTTTACTTTTACACTCACAATATATATATCATTTTTTTTTTCTTTAATTCATGAGTGAACAGTAACTGTGAAGCAACAAAGTGGACGGAGGAAGTATATAAAAATAGGTTTTTAAATTGGACCATAACCGGACCAAAGGGTACCAGTTCGTGTGTTCTGATGTGTCAGTTATAACATAAAAACGTTTACCAGTGATAAAAACGTGGTTAGGGTTTTAAGTCAACGTCACTTCTTAAATGTTGTAACTACTGACCACATTTTTTAAACTAATCCTCGTAGAATGTAATTGTACTACAACATCTTTAAAAAAAAAATGTTGTAAAACCAAAATATAAAATTATTATCAATTTATTGGTTTAGTTTATTAATTAGAATGACCCTAAACTTTATAAACCCGAATAATATTTCCCACCCTTCCGTCAAAACCTATCCCACTTGACACCTTCACTCAACTAGGGGTGTAAATGGTTCGATTTGATTTGGTTTAAACAAATTTAAAGACTAAATCGCTAGTACTCGATTTGGAGCAATCTCAAATCAAATTGAACCATGACAAATTTCAAATCGAACCGAACCAAACTACCTTGATTTGGTTCGGTTCGATCTCAAACCGTGATTTTATTAAACGGTTTAAATTGCGGTTCAAACCGCGGTTCAAACCGCAAACCTGTCCAAACTCCAAACGTAAAGGTGTTATTTAATTTTCAAACTAAAAATCAAGGGAAGTTAGGTCATTTTATAAGTAAGTTATAACTTGAAGTAGTTTAAAGTGAGGGCAAGAGCCATTCATGATTCATGAAAGAGCAGACTACTACGCAAAGTGGAATTTTCAGGGAAAGGATGTACCCGTGGTTCCAATGAGTCAATAATGTGATCACCATATGCCTTGAAAATGACAGCAGAGGTCATAATTGCAATTTTACAAACAACACTTCTTGAATTCTTAAGGGATTTAACAAGGGATTTTTACCAATAAGACCTTTAAATAGGGGGGAATTTATCAATAAAAACAGTACATTTTAAATTCTACCTTAGGATCCTAAAGTGGAAATCAAAACCCCCGTAGAGTCCCTATCCCTCTTTATAATAATCTAAATGGCGAAACAGCCCTTCACCTTCTCTTTCTCTCTCTTTGCGCTATTCCAATTTCTCAGCCCTCGTTCTCTTTCTCTCTCTTTGCGCTATTCCAATTTCTCCCATGGCTGCCGCTGCTTCTCTCTCGTATTCCCTTCAATTTCTCCATCCCAGATTCAGACTCAATAATGTTCTATCTTGTGTTATCAATTTTGATATGGTATTAGAGCAGAACGATCTTTGATTCGACTGCCTGATTCATAAATTTCATGTAAATTTGATCGCAATTTGCGATTTAGGGTTTTGTTCATTGAAACAACTTCATTTATTGAATCCTTTGATTTCTTCAATCATTTTGACTCGATCATGTCTTCCGAACTAGATTCCAATGCCTCAGGATCCAGTTCATCTTCTTCGTCAACAATGGAAAGCACAAACAGTCTGGAGTAATGCACTTCATCTTCAACTGATTTGGAGCATTTACAAAATCAAGTGAACCAACTCATGGCCATGATGAAAAGCAAAGACAATCCAGAGCATCCTCTCAGTATGGAAATGCTACTGATTTCAATTTTGTTGGAATTGAATTGATGTCGAATAAGGTCAGCAAAAGCAATTCCTCTTCTTTCTTTTTTTTTTTGTAAATTCTATAAATTGAATTGATGTCGAATTGATTCTCCTGTACCAAGCAATTGTATCCCATTTTTTGTTTTTTAAGATGTTTCTAAGATTTAAATTCCGATTTGAGATATAAAACAATAGTGTCTACTTGTAATAAATTTGCAGCAGTTGTAGGTGTTGGTGTTATGCCCTAGGCCTATGATTGATAGACTTATGTGTTGACATTATTTATTATTATATGAGATGTTTATTATTTGATTATTATATGTTTTGTATATTTGTTTATAATAATCTCTGTCCCTAATTATTAAGAGAATAGATTAGTATAATTGTCGATGGATAATCATGTGATGATTATATGCATAAGAGATGCACATTGAAATTATGGGTACTTGTTAGAGAACAAGTGACTGGACATGACCCGCATGAGATTTATGTAATGGTCAAATGTTATACTTAAATCTCATACGGTTACTTCATTTATTTCCTAGACCTGAGACTATCATAACCTTACATATGATGAAAGCCATGTTTGATTTTAGTCAAACGATATCTTAACACGATATCTATAAAGGCTATCATTGGCATGATCGGATTCATGATGGGAAGGATGATAAGTCAAGAAGGAGTTTGTCCCTCGGAAGAGAGATGTTATGCTTGGGCCCCTCGATGAGTGATAATGATGAAAGTGTATGGCCGTACCCCAATATGATTGGAATTATCATTATACTCAAGAATCGAGAAAGCATTGAACAATAACAAGTCGACAAGGACCATGACTTGTGTTCAATATAACATCGTGAGACAAAAAGGGATAAATGGAAGTACACCGTTGGAAACGTGAACTCTTACGTTACATCATTTGGGTAGACATAATGGCTTGCTAGAGTCCGCTTATGTCTTATGAGGTTCGATATGATCGATCTCATTGCCAACATGATGTAATCCTATCGGGTCACACACAACTAGAATGAATTGGTTAAACCGGAGGAAGAATGATTGAGAGGCACGTAAATCGGGTTACTTATGTCACGCGACATATCAAGCCAATGGCTTGATATACCGCGCGACATAATAGGCCAATACGTGGTATTGACCCTGTCTCTCCTAATTTGATTAGAAGAGGTATTTACACTATTTGTAGTATAAATACGGGTTCTGTCAGGACCTAAAAACCCTAGCCGAAATTTTAAAGCAAAATTCACAATCAAATTCTCTCAATATTCTTCAAGGTTTAGATCTAGCAATCAACAAGAAATTGTTCTTGGATTCATTCAAAGGTGTGGATACCAAAAGAGGGTCTTCGCTCGTTCATCGATCAAGACCTAGAGTTCAAGCAAGTTGAAGAACGAAGTTTGTGATTCAATATCACATAATCAAATCGTTCGATAGCTCAAGACCGGAAAGCGTTTCAAGGTTGGTTTAATTCTATTTCATTGATATTCAAATTAATTGTATAGAACGGATCCTAGGGCTTCTTGGGTTTTATGTTTTTAATGCTTAATTCCGCCGCGCATGGACCCGTAAAACCCAACAAAGGGTATCGAGCCCCGTTCGTATGATTAAGTTTGAATTAACATGCTAGGTTTAAGATATAAATTGTTTATATGCTTATTGCATGTTTTATATGTGATAGAATTTTAATTGTTTATGTGAAACAATGTGAAAATCGTTTTCAATTTATGCCGAATTAAATCAGAAAAAGGCCGTTTTATGTGATTTAATTGTCGTAATCGTATTGGTTCGAATCTGAAATCTCGTTACTTGGCCGCTTTAGTCGCGCGACATGATGAGCCATGAGGAATTCAGTTAACCGGCTGTTAGGTCGCGCGACATATTAAGCCTACCGGGCCGATGATGTCACGCGACATAACAAGCCAAACCGGCGTAACTGTATGTTCAAATTTTCTCGCTATTCTATGATTGTGTTTACAATCCGATATGTTAATATGAAAATCTGGATGTTATAAAAGTGAGTTTATAAGTCCGCGATAGATTGATTCATTGATATACATGATTAATTGATTAAAATATGATTTTTAATAATTATTGCAATGTGTATGAAAACTGGATGTTATAAAATTGAGTTTATAAGTCCATGCTAGATTGATTCATTGTTTATGCATGCTTAATTAATTTAAATGTGTTTTATTAATTGTTGCGATGCATGAATTATTTGTTCTTAATTGTTAAGAATTATTAAATTAGATGTTTAGTTGAAACATGATATTTAGTTTCCTAATATGTTTAGATTTAGACATTGTAAATTTTGGATCTTATGATTGTTTATGGAAACAAGTCATAAATATGCGAAATTTAAAAGGAAATCGATTGTTTATAAAAGGTAAGGATTATGTTGCCTAATCGTAGTTGATTTCTAATTATGCATGTCTAGGAGAGTTCGTCTTAAGGAAGAGTTGGTACTTAAGAAGTCCTTGCGGCTCACCTATCTTCCCGGGAACTTACCCGGTGCATGATTTTGACTATCTTTCCGATATGCTTATAATTTACCTTTAAAGAACCTTTCATTTAACTTTTAAGTTCTTTATGCCAATTCATGATTAAAAACACTTGAGACCATTCGGATAGTTTTGGGTGGGCTTGCCATAGCAAGGTGCTTTGATTCTATTCGAATGCGAGCAAGATGAGGAAATGGTGGTTCCTATACGTTTTAAAGTGAATGAACTTAATTGGGTTATCAAAATGGTTTTGGACCCAAGGCATAAGATGAGATTAAAATATGCCTAGACATATGATGTCTTGAATTGATCTCATAAAAGATCTAAGAGTCATATATGTGATATGATTGATGTTTTCTACCTAATTAATTTAATTTTGAGCGGTTTGCCATAGCAAACTTGAAATTGAATTAAAGTTGGATCTTAGCCCATTAAATGTATATTATGCTTATTTGCATTTGAAGGTGTATAATTTAGTGGGAGCATTTATTTAAATGCACTATACTTCTCATATAATATGTTTACTTATATGTGTTCATATTTTATGTATATCTTTTTGTAGAATAAATGGCATCAAACAATAATCACTTTTCACGCGATCTGTCCTCGAGAAGGAAAAGTTGGAAGAGAATGGTACAAACTATATGGATTGGATCCGTAGTTTGAGAATTGTTCTCAAACAAGAGGAGAAACCGTACGTTCACCGAACCTATTCCACTCGAACCCGCCGCCTAATGCCGCTAGGGCAATAAGGGAACAATATCCGAAGCACAAGCGTGACTCTACAGATGTTAGTTGCCTTATGCTCTCCGCCATGTGCAAGAGTCTTCGAAGAATCTTGAGCACTTGGGGACAATGACTTAAACAATCGGCCGATGGAAATGTTCCAAATTCAAGCTAGGCAAGAAAGGTACAACACAGCTTGCATCCTCGACCTCATGCAAGATGAGTGAAGGACAAGCCGTTGGTCCCCATGCTCTCAAGCTAAAGGGCCACATTGAGCATCTTGAAAGGCTCGGTTTTCCAATTAGCCAAGAGTTGGCTACCGACATAATACCGAATTCATTACCTAAAAGTTTTAGTCATTTCATAATGCACTATAACATGGGTGGAATGAATAGAAACCTTTCCGAGTTAGTTCAAATGTTGACTATCAAGGAAACCAAGATTGTCGAGAAGAAGACCGATCAAGTGCTAATGGTTAACAAGGGGAAAGTGGTTCAAGGGTAAAGGAAAAGCAAAGGTTGCTAATCCTAAGGCAAAGGTTGCCAAGCCCAAAGAGGCCTCCAAGCCTAAAGAGGCTAAGCCTAAGTCCCAAGAGGACGCACCGCTTCCATTGCAATGAGATTGGACATTGGAGGAGAAATTGCGCAAAATACAAGGAAGCACTCAAGAAGAGCAAAGGAGTTGCTTCAACTTCGTGTATCTTTGTTATAGATATATTCCTATCTACTTCTAGTTCTTGGGTATTGATACCGGATGTGGAACTCACATTTGTTTAAATGTGCAGTGGTCTAAAGAATGAAGGATGCTTAAGGAAGGTGAAGTGGACCTACGTGTGGGGAATGGAGCAAGAGTTGCCGCATTAGCCGTAGGAACTTATGAAGTTACTTTACCTAGTGGACTAATACTTGTTTTGAACAATTGTTATTACGTTCCAGCCTTTAAGTAGGAATATTATTTCGATTTCATGTTTGGATAATGAAGGTTTTAATTTTCTTATATGTGATAAGAAATTTTCTATTTACAAGAGTGATATGCATTATTGTATCATTGTTTCATTCAATGGCCTTTATATTCTTGATGTTGAAAATCGCGATAATGATGTCTATAACATTAACAAGAAATCTAAACCCAATGATGTAAACCACACTTACTTATGGCATTGTCGCCTTGGCCATATAAACGAGAAACGCATTTCTAAACTCCACAAAGATGGATTTTTGGACTCACATGATTATGAATCATATGAGACATGTGAATCTTGTTTACTTGGCAAGATGACCAAGGACCCATTTACCAAAACCGGTGAAAGGGCGGGCGACTTATTAGGACTCATACATACCGATGTATGTGGGCCTATGAGTAGCGATGCTAGGGGAGGATTTCGGTACTTCATAACATTCACCGATGATTATAGTAGATTTGGATATGTTTATCTAATGAAACATAAGAGTGAATCGTTTCGAGATATTTCGAATATTTCAAAATGAGGTACAAAATCAACTTGGCAAAACTATTAAGGTACTTCGATCCGATCGAGGTGGTGAATATTTGAGCCAAGAATTTGACAAATATCTTAAGAGTTGTGGAATCGTTTCGTAACTCTCTCCACCCTAACACCACAATGGAATGGTGTGTCTCGAAAGGAGGAATAGAACTTTGTTAGACATGGTTCGTTCTATGATGAGTCAAGTTGAGCTTCCTTTATCCTTTGGGGGACATGCACTAGAAACCGCCGCTTTCACTATAAACAGAGTTCCTACCAAATCGGTTCAAAAGACCCCATATGAGATGTGGCATGGAAGAAAACCTAGTTTGTCTTTCATGAAGATTTGGGGTTGTGATGCATATGTCAAGAAGTTAACTTCCGACAAGCTAGCACCTAAATCCGATAAATGTGTTTTTGTGGGATATCCTAAGGAAACCAAAGGATACTATTTCTACAACCGAAACGAGAACAAAGTGTTTGTTGCTCGAAATGGTACTTTCTTAGAAAAGGAGTTTCTTCGCAAAGGAACCAAAGGGAGTAAAATAGATCTCGAAGAAGTTCGAGAACCCGAAAACAACATTGAACCAATGGTAGAAACCGAACCAAGTTCACAAACCGTTGTGGAACCGGTTCAAGATGCACAAGTTCCTCGCCGAAGTGGTAGATCACGATCCGAACCCGAGAGATATGGATTTCTCGTTACGGAAAGTAATGAAGTGGAGTTAATCGAAAATGATGAACCCACTTGCTATCAAGAAGCGATGTCCGCTCCTGGATTCGGAAAATGGCAAGAAGCCATGAAGTCCGAATTACAATCCATGGCCGATAATCAAGTTTGGAACTTGATTGATCCACCCGAAGGTGTAAAAACCATAGGGTGCAAATGGGTCTTCAAGAAGAAGACCGACATGGATGGGAAGGTGCACACCTATAAGGCTAGGCTAGTAGCTAAGGGATATAGGCATGCATATCATGGCATAGACTATGATGAAACCTTTTCGCCCGTAGCTATGCTTAAGTCTATTAGAATTTTACTTGCCATAGCCGCATATTATGACTATGAGATATGGCAAATGGATGTCAAAACAAATTTTCCTTAATGGGAAGTTACTTGAGGATGTATACATGATACAACCCGAAGGTTTTGTCGCCCGTAAAATTCTAACAAGGTGTGTAAGTTGCGTAAATCCATTTATGGATTGGAAGCAAGCTTCAAGGAGTTGGAATCTACGTTTTGATGAAGCAATCAAGTAATTTGGCTTTATCAAGAACGAAGATGAACCTTATGTATACAAGAACATTAGTGGGAGCGTAGCACTATTTTTAGTGTTGTATGTCGACGATATCTTACTCATTGGAAATGACGTTCCCGCACTAGAGACCGTCCAAGTCTTGGTTGGGAAAGTGCTTTTCAATGAAAGATATGGGCGAAGCCGCATATATCCTTGGTATCAAGATCTATAGAGATAGATCCAAGAGGATGATTGGTTTAAGTCAAAGTACTTACATTGACAAAGTCCTTAGAAGATTCCAAATGGAAAATTCTAAAAGAGGGAATTTGCCAATGTTGCATGGTATATCTCTTTAGCAAGAATCAATGTCCAAAGACTAATGATGAGCGAAAGAGAATGAATGGTATTCCATATGCTTCGGCAATTGGGTCTATCATGTATGCTAAGTGTTATGTACTAGACCCGATGTCTCGTGTGCTCTAAGCATGACGAGTAGGTACCAATCTCGATCCCGGTGAACCACATTGGATAGCAGCCAAGAATATCCTTAAGTACTTACGAAGAACTAAGGATGCATTCTTGGTCTTTGGAGGAATGGAAGAAAATCTTGTAGTCAAAGGCTACACAGATGCTAGCTTCCAAACCGACAAAGATGATTTTAGATCGCAGCCTGGATTTTTGTTTATGCTTAATGGAGGCACCGTGAGTTGGAAAAGTTCCAAGCAAAGTACCGTCGCTGATTCTACAACCGAAGCCGAGTACATAGCGGCATCCGATGCAGCCTAAGGAAGCAGCTTGGGATCAAGAAGTTCATTAGTGATTTGGAAGTCGTTCCAAGCATCGTAGATCCTATTGAACTTTACTGTGATAACAATGGGGCCATTGCACAAGCAAAGGAACCAAGATCACACCAGTAGATCCAAACACATACTTCGACAAGTTTCCACATTATCCGTGAGATATGTGAAAGTGGAAGACGTTAAGATATGCAGAGAGTAGACATCGATGACAACGTGGCGGACCCACTAACTAAGTGCTCTCTCACAAGCTAAACATGATGGTCATGTTAGGTCCACGGGTATTCGATACATGGTAGATTGGGCCTAGTGCAAGTGGGAGATGCTGGTGTTATGCCCTAGGCCTATGATTGATAGACTTATGTGTTGACATTATTTATTATTATATGAGATGTTTATTATTTGATTATTATATGTTTTGTATATTTGTTTATAATAATCTCTCGTCCCTAATTATTAAGAGAATAGATTAGTATAATTGTCGATGGATAATCATGTGATGATTATATGCATAAGAGATGCACATTGAAATTATGGGTACTTGTTAGAGAACAAGTGATCGGACATGACCCGCATGAGATTTATGTAATGGTCAAATGTTATACTTAAATCTCATACGGTTACTTCATTTATTTCCTAGACTCGAGACTATCATAACCTTACATATGATGAAAGCCATGTTTGATTTTAGTCAAACGATATCTTAACACGATATCTATAAAGGCTATCATTGGCATGATCGGATTCATGATGGGAAGGATGATAAGTCAAGAAGGAGTTTGTCCCTCTAAGAGAGATGTTATGGTGCTTGGGCCCTCGATGAGTGATAATGATGAAAGTGTATGGCCGTACCCCAATATGATTGGAATTATCATTATACTCAAGAATCGAGAAAGCATTGAACAATAACAAGTCGACAAGGACCATGACTTCAGGTTCAATATAACATCGTGAGACAAAAAGTGGATAAATGGAAGTACACCGTTGGAAACGTGAACTCTTACGTTACATCATTTGGGTAGACATAATGGCTTGCTAGAGTCCGCTTATGTCTTATGAGGTTCGATATGATCGATCTCATTGCCAACATGATGTAATCCTATTGGGTCACACACAACTAGAATGAATTGGTTAAACCGGGAGGAAGAATGATTGAGAGGCACAGAACCGGGTTACTTATGTCACGCGACATATCAAGCCAACGGCTTGATATACCGCGCGACATAATAGGCCAATACGTGGTATTGATGTACCTGTCTCTCCTAATTTGATTAGAAGAGGTATTTACACTATTTGTAGTATAAATACATGGATTGTTCCGTCGACCTAAAACCCTAGCCGAAATTTTAAAGCAAAATTCACAATCAAATTCTCTCAATATTCTTCAAGGTTTAGATCTAGCAATCGACAAGAAATTGTTCTTGGATTCATTCGAAGGTGTGGATACCAAAAGAGGGTCTTCGCTCGTTCATCGATCAAGACCTAGAGTTCAAGCAAGTTGAAGAACGAAGTTTGTGGTTCAATATCACATAATCAAATCGTTCGATAGCTCAAGACCTGGAAAGCGTTTCAAGGTTGGTTTAATTCTATTTCATTGATATTCAAATTAATTGTAGTAGAACTGGATTCCTAGGGCTTCTTGGGTTTTATGTTTTTAATGTTTAATCTCCACAAGATGGACCCGTAAAACCCAAACATACAATGTGTATCTTATATATTTGATATAGTAGATTCACCACTAAAATGTCTAGTGATCACTAATCAAAGCCTAAGGAAATGGGGACAAAGCATGGATGCAAACCCCCTTTAAAATCACATTTTCCTTCATTAACATCTTGCTGTCCAGTGTAAGATTAATATGTTCCAAGACCTCAGTCCATTGTCTAATTTTTGACACATGAAGAACTTGTAATTTGGTGTTGACTACAAAATACTTTTTGTAGCCAATATTCAGAGCTTTCCAGTCATTTTTACTTTATTTTTTCAGGAGATTAAAACTCCTCTTTTCACACTTTCTTCAAAAGTCAGTTTATCAGTCTCTGAAATCCAGATTTCCTTATATCTGTGATTTCCTATAAGGTTTCTATCCCCCAAATCATCTCCAAAATGGAAAGTATTCTTCGCAGAAACCTTATTTAAGATGTTTTGAAGCAACTTCCATTCTCAGACTTTCCCCAGTTTTTGAAGTTTTAAAGCTCTTCAAATCCATTTTAAATTCAAGTGTCTACTGCCTTTTTCATTCTGGCAGAATTGATTTTCAACTTCAAGAAATCTTTTGAGTACCAAAACCAACCTTGAAATCCTACCAAAAATCATGGGACTTGTTTAAACTCTTATAAAGAGTTCCCAATTTTTAGTTTTCTCAGTTTGAACTTATTTTGGCCAAAGGAACACACACACACACACACACACACACACACACACACACACACACACAAATGGTTTTTAAGCTCGGAAGACTCGCTTTTACGAGGCATTCCTGGGTGAACACTAACGTTCTTCCCGCGTGTAACGTGACCTCCGAACTCAAATTTCTCATCTCGGGCATTTTTCAAAGTTTTGGCCTCAAAACAAAAATGGCGTATGACTCTTTCCCGGGTTTTATTTTTTCAAAGAAACAAAATCGAGATTAAAATCGCACATCGTCGATTTATTGCGACTACTGAGCTCTAAAAAAATGATACTTGGTATATTGGTGGAAACCATTAAATTCCCGTTATCGCCTCCTAACACGATGGGATAAATTGTGGTTTAACAATCCGACGCACTTGAAAAAAAAAAGCTTTGAGGGTCAAGCCTCGTCCGCTTTGAAAATCATTTTGTGTGTGTGTTGATTTTGGTACCTCCATGTTGTTTTGGCCGCCTTGAGAAAGTCAAAATTTTGACCGTCGGAATAATGTCCCTAACTGTCGGAATTTTCGTGCTTACGTGCTTATGTGTTCATTAAATTTCAAAAAAAGGATTTTCAAAAAAAAGAAAACCTTTCAAAAAATCATGCATCATATTTTAAGACACATGAAAAAATTTCCTATTTTACTTAAAAAGAATATAGACCGTTTGCACGAACTACGCGCACGTGACCGCATCGCACACTACGCCCTAACCCGGGAAATCCTTGTCGCGTCCGTTGGTCTTATTACGCCTCTCTGATGAGCACATGACTACCCAAACATCCTACGGAGCCTCGTGTCGACTATGCACTTGTCCGTGACACACTTTGTCCGAGACACGGTTGGTTTTTAGTCAGCTTTCGTGGCTGCCCCCGTCTCGTGCATACCTTTCCTTTCAAGATTCGAGCTACCGACTCAATATCTTTCTGGGACCCTTAATCAAGAACTCCCGCCGCTTCCGCCGCGTACTTACCAAGATATCGACCGCGCCTTGACTTCGGCTCGACCGGCACAAATTATACACTCGACTTAAAGATTGACACCGAGTCATCAAGGATTAATGATTATTCCATGCCTAATTCACTGACAACAAATCAAGATCAATCGTGGACATTTATCGCCCAAATCATGCCGACTTTTCGTCGAGCTCCTGGACATGATCTTGACTTTGACGTTGTCCGTAATTTACACGAATGCTCGTTAAGACTCGATTACCCGCCGCTACTTTTAGGATCATTTTTCTCTTGGTCGGTGGGACCCGCTGCCCTATAGACCTCGCCCGGGCCGCCCACCTGGGAGGTCTACAGGTGGAATACGAGGGGCTTATGTATCGAGTGATCGGGGCCCACCGATCCAGATCCAGAGTAGCTAAAAGAAGAGCAAATTTTCCAACCGATTAGGTTAATAACATGTTTTAAGTAAACGTGAACAAATAATCGCATTGTTTGAGCCAAAAGCCCAAACACCTACCCTCCTTCATTCCCACATCCGAATCCCTTCGTGTCCTTTCCCGCAGCCTTAGCCGCAAAAGTTGGTTTCTGCACCTAGCTCAATGCTTGTTTTGTCATGGGAAGAGTCAAGCGCATCATCGCTTCCGCTTAGGACTCCGGGTTTCGTAATGTCCGCATCATTTAATGATGGGATAACGTTCACTCCGCCTCCCGACCCTCGCATGCAGCAAATTGAATCCGCCGGCGTAATCGGTACTTATGAGGAAATCGAATAAACCTAAACAGCTCTTTGTCGCAAGTCATAACCGGTCGCCTCAATCCGTATGGCACTTCACCGTGGCAAAGCACAGGATGCCAACCCCAAATCTTGAGCCGCCCGACTACACCAGATGCCGCCATCCCCACTACCTCCCATACGACTTATTAGGGACCCCGCCCCGACTGTACAAAAGCAACACATTCACGTTTACTGGCACCGAATGGCGATGCACCCGTTTTTCCCCAATCAAACAAAGATGAATCGCTCACATATTCACTGAGCTGAAAATCAGACTCGACCATCAAGATCCGAGCGTGGTCAAACCCTCAGCCAAGAATTCGCTGGCCCCAAAAGAGCTCATTGAAGCCGACACGCCTCCTGCACTTAACAATTAGTCCCAACCGACTGGTCTCTCAAATCAACATTGCGCGCACTCGCTTCGTTAGACTCTAATATCCTCATTATCCTAAGTCGATTCAATCACTTTCGCCGCTTGAGACAAAACCCTAACCGAGTTCCACCCACTTCCCAAGACCTCAACTCCGAGCAAATGAAGAAACAACCGCTTGCCCCACAATGGGGATTTTTGTGATCCGCTTAAGTTATCCTTGAAAGGGATTATCAGCTGATAATGGCCCGCTTCCCAAAACCAAAATACTATTTCTATTACCAAAGTTGCTCCAAGTAGAATTCGAGGCCTCAGACAAGGGAACGTTTCAAAGGAAACCAGATCTGGTTTGATTAACCTGATCCTGTAGCCCTCTCAGCCTTCCCCAAACAAACATGGTGACACCAAGTTCACAAAGCTTCGTGGAACCCAAGATGATCATTCTGACGCCGAATACCGACTCGAACTTCTCCGCATCGAAAATTACCTTCTGACACTAAGTGTCTAGCCTAATCCCACTGATCAAGAAAGCGATGTAATCGCCTAGCCATGACATCCCATCAACAACATGTCACCGGAGCCAAAGGTCCGAATTCTGGCCAGCATTCTGGGGCTTTAAAATGGCTCTACCATTCAAGTGCCTTAGGACCGGTTTAAATCTTCACAAGACCAAATCATGGGAAGTCCTCACCTAAATGTGGAGTACGACTTTTCGATACAACAATTTGCCAACAGCACGCCTTCCATGACAGAATTTTCGCCGTAGAAGCATGGTCTATTCGCTCAATTGCCATAACTCCTCGATTTTACTGATGATCATCGGCAAACGCTTCGCATGTCTGAGGGCCTCCCGAAAGTTACTTCCCCATCTATACAACGGCCTAATTTCCTAATCGAAAAGGCTTCTCCGGCGCCATTCTGCACTCCAAGTTAAACTTCCGTACGAAATTTTTAAAGGCAACACGTAAATGATGATGGGATCCTCCGAGTTTGCAAGTTTTATCAAAGAAGATGCCCCGTTGCATCACATGAAATCTCCTCCACTATACAATGCCTCGAATCAACATGCAGGGAGACTCGTTTGGAGCACTGTACCGGCTGGGGAAAGTAAGCCAAATCCGAATAACCACAGAGATCAACCAAGACATCCGACATCCTTCAAGAGGCAAGTCTGAAGCCAAAGTTTCATTGACGAATCCGTGATGCCAAATGTCAAAATTTAAAAGGGAAGGCTAATGCGCAAGTTGATCTCATCAACAAAGAATTGTCCAACACTAAGAGGCCGAAAAGAAGGAAATCTTCCCCAAATCACCGCTGATCATGTATGTAAGTCGTCCTACCCGACTTCTCACAAGGCTTGTCACTCGAATATCGAATCCATTCCCTCAGCTCCACATCGATGTAGCCAGACTGACCTAAGAATACGAGAACTACCGGCTGCATTTCTCAGGGAAGGCTACGAACGTCCGTTTGGTCTTAAGACGCGGATGAGCTCGAACATCCCAGAGCCGCTGGACCATGAGATTTTTCTTAAGAGGCACACCGAAAGACATGCCTTTCTGGATTTGAAGCGAGTACATTGTACATCAGATGGAAACCCCGTGATTGAGGAAGCCCTAGCGCATCACCAGTTCTATTTCGGGAGAGCCCAAGAATCGAGTTATCGAACTTCGCAGATGATAGACAATCTAAGAGGAGCACGACCTACCTTTCGTGTCCTATGCCACCGGCAGCCGACCTTTGAATCGGGATACTCTCCAAAGCTCAAGACGTCCGCGATGAAAGAGGACAATCGATGACAGCGATCCCCTAATCATGCCGACTTTCGCTAAGTCCTCTCCTCCGGTAGGTCTCATGTGTCGATATGATGTCGAGATCTCGAGTCAAGAGGCTCATACGCCCAAGACTATGATTCGTAACGATGTGTACCCTCGTGATATGCAGATGAGGGACACTTATCGACTGAATGCGACCTTTAAGAATGTAATTTCCCTAATAAGTCTAAATGAGAAGGAAAGCGTTTACTGGAGTACCGGTCATAGAATGTTTTACAGTAACGATGAACAATAATGCACATTGAAATCCAAGAAACAGTCTATTAGAGAAAAGGGTCGACCCATGATGCCGCCGCAAGAGATTTTGCGAGTGTAATCAACCGTCAAGAGTTAAATCGAGACGCGTAACGATCCTTATCAAGGGACCGAATGAGATAACCCCAATCGACTAAAAGCCCGCGATTTACCGGACGCGCCAAATGATCAGCCGCTATAAACAAGATGGACTTGATCCTTCATAACTGAGACTCCAGTCGTAGTTAAGTCACCAAGAGAGATGGGAGCTAATTAAGCCCGAACGGGCTTCAAGATGAAAGATGGCTGCATACGAGATGCGACGATGATTCTATGCACGCATCATGGCCATTTCCAACAACAAGAATCAACCCCTCTCTGTGAAGGCAATAACGGCCGTGATCAAAGGGAGACTTGAAGAAAGCCGTCGCCCAAAAGAGCCAGCATTTCCCCGCCAAGACACAGACCCGGATTTTCGTGCCACGCCAACCAGAAGTCAAATCCCGTCGAGGCCTCCAGTCCTTCCAAGGTCCAAGGGCCGGAAGAAAGCCAAAACACCTCTCATTATTGGCCTTACCGCTTAAAGATGCCCATGATGCTCACCCATTAAAATACGGCGCCAACTCACCTATGCAGTCGACAAAAGCCGCCATCGGTCTATGGACGCACTCGTCTCTATCCCGATTGCCAGGGATCTGATGGATACACTCCATGGGTCCTTGAACAAATTATTTCGCATCCGACTACGAAATTGTCTACAATGTGACCTTCTCTCAATGCAGGTAAGGATTTAGATATATCAACCAACGAGAAACGAGTTCTTGGATCCCTCCGGGTAACAATCAAGGTGAAGCAGAAATGAAGCTCGCTTGATCACATCTGGCGATTGAAGACTTTCAAGACTCACGAAGTCAAAGCCGTTCGGAATCACATCCCGAAGTCAAAGGAGCCGATCTTCAAGCACTGCCTATACCAAATGGAATTGTGAAGCCTTGCCGAACTTAACGCCTGAATCACCCGCTCACGACCATTTACTGGCAAATTAGACTCTTGCTTTTAGAGGGTCACGTATACAGACGGAATACCTATTCTCGAAATCAAATACGACGAGGAAGGTCACATGCTAACTAAGCCATCATTTGCACAAAGAGCTTCCCAAGGCCTGCTGCAACATAGATTCGATCATTACCGGATAAAATCCTAATCTTGGGCCTTGAAAATGATGAGAAAAATGAGCTATCTACTCGCCTCTGGCCTGGGAAGCACCAACAAGGAACCTACAAACTCATCGGGCGAAAGGACGTAATGTACTCGCCACCTACTGATAGGAGGCTCTGCTCGTTTCAAGACACCGCAAAGGGAAAAGATTTGAAGCCGCCACGTGAGAAAGGTCCCGGCCGACAACCCTAAATCTCTCCCCCTTCCCTCCTAATTTGGCCGACTACTTTGTAAAGTGGTCCTACACAAACCAGGAAACATCATGCAGCTCACTCCTACGGCAGGATGGCTAAAGTTGGCTACGGGATAGCCTCAACAAAGTTCCCGGAGAGACGAGAACCTAGCTAACCCGTCCGTAGAATGTTCCCTGACCTACCTAAGATACTCGGGGCTACTTCACCGCTACTGAAGAGCGTGAGTATACCTTCGAGAGGCGTGCTCTCGACCTGGGCGGGAGCAGTTCCGAGAAGCTCACAACCACCATTCTCTATCGCCCAGAAGATCCGAAACCTCGTCAGGCCGAACTGATGGTGCCAAAAGCTAAGGCCACGGAATTTCCTCGGATGATTGGGATGGACTCGGTTATGCTGAAGCAATTGTTCGAAAGAAGAAGTCCGGAAGTGCTGCACTTTGATTGACTGGCTGGCGGTCCAAAGATGATAAATAGGTAATTGATTGAAAGGAAAACACAAACAAGCCGCAAAGGTTCCCCGAGTCATGAGGCCACCAACAAGCCGATGCCGCATTTAAAGAATTGGGAAAACCCTCTCGTGCCCGTCCGTCCGCGACCAAGGAGGGAAATGATCACCAAGCTTGGATTGGTCCCCACGTCCCTCAGGTCAATCTAGGACAAGTCCTCCCGAGTCTCTCTTTGTTAAGATCGAGTCTCTTAGTGGTCGTCCCGACGGCCTTTACGCCCCCCGAAGACTACGGAGTCCAGTAGCAAGCACTGTGGTTCCCCTTTCGTTTTCAATGAAATGACGAACCTTTCGAGTATCCCTCTGATTGCCACTTTAACTAATGACGAATTAAAAAAAAACACTTAATAATAACTCATTAGATAAAGGAGCCGATTACCACATTAAACGAAAAAAAAAAATCAAACAACAAAAAAAAATCTTTAAGCAAAGGGTGTCGTCCCTGAAAGTTAGGAAAATCGAGCCTATGCTCGCCAAAGAGATTTTGACGAAACATGAATTTGGGAATCATGTGAAGAGCCTAAAGAGACTTGCAGATTGGTGATTTCTTCGAAGGAATCGGAAAGGATGCTCTGCAGAAAGTCCTACAAAATCCTCAATTCAAGGAAAGTTGCCCTCTTCATCAAAGAAAACATCATGTGCGAGATACGGTTGCCGCCACGAAATCATCTCGTATAATGGATCTCACTTCGAAGGGGAATGTGAAAAATGGCGGCGAATTCCGAATAACCTCGTCACAAGTCATCTCCTACGTGCCCCAAACCAACTAAAGGGTGAGCCGTCGAGGCAAAGAAACAAGACTACTTGAAAATATCATCCGGAAAATGGCTGTCCAAGGCGTAGATTGGCCCGAGAAGTTACACTGGCGCTCCGGGGCTACGTAGACATCACCAAACGGCAACCGGGGAAACACCGTTTGCCCTCACATATGGAATGGAAGCCGTACTCCCAATCGAGCCGGAAATACCCTCGCTCCGTATACCGCTGGAAAGCCGCATCAACGAGGTCGAATGGCTCAGTCGCCACGATGAATCGGCCCTACTAGATGAACGCCGATCAAGGCCAATGGAACACATCCGAGCCTACCAAGGAAGAATGGCCAGAGCCTTCGACAAGAAAGTAAAGCATCGGGAAATCCGAGAAGGGGATCTCGCTTTTAAAAGAAAATCCCTCACCCGTATCAACCCTCGGCGAAATGGGAGCCTGTATGGTCGGGCCATATGTCGTCCAAGATCTTCTCCCGAGGAGCCATGCAACTTGCACCTCGACGGGAATCCCTTTGTACACCCAGCGAATGGTGACAAGCCGCGCAGATACTACGCGTAAAAAAAACAAAAAAAAAAAAGAGAAGAAAACAAAAAAAGTGCTAAAAGAGTAATACCCAACTAGGTTAGAAAACCTGCAAAAGGGCGGCCTAGGTAAAAACAGGGTTGCACCAAAAAAAAAACAAAAAAAAACAAAAAAATCGCTTTGAACTACGAAGACCCGAGCTCCTCAAAATGAGGGGAACGAGGCGGAAACGGTTCGGCTCCAAAACACAAATAAAAGCCATACTTTGGCATCAATACAATTGATCGAACCATGAAAGCGTCTCGAAAAACTCTAAAGCAATTCAAATATTCATTACGAGTTAAAAGCTCTTTGATGAGTCTAAGCCCGATTCATTCCTACAACCGGTAACCCGCTAAAAGAAAACTAAGATACATAATCAAACTAATGTGCCGCACATGACAAGAAAGGGATACTGGAAAACTCGGAGTCACTCCAAGCCACTCATCGGCCTCTCCTCCCTCTTCTTCCCCTTCGAGTCTTTTTCTTCGAACCAGGAAAAATGTCGGTACTCCTCCTACCAAGCTCGCAGTATAGGAACAGGATCTATCAAACCAGCCTCTGTCGTGGCCTTAGTAGCCACCCACTAGCGTCATCCCTCATCTCCCGTAACCTAGCCGGTAGCACTAGGAGCCCGCCTCTCGTCTCTCTTCGACGTAAGCCTCATAGTCGGTCACAGCCGTCTCCGCTCTCTGTCATGAGGAGTTGGCCGCCTCGCCTCGGCCCTCCTCCTCTCGAAACGGGTCAGGTCCTCCGCACCCACAATGGCCTCACGCCGTCTCAAAATAGCCACCGCTCGAGTTCTCTCCGCATGCCTCTCATACCAATCCAGTGTACCAAGTGGTCGGGAACACCGGCCTTGACGCTTGAGAATGACCCGAGGAGGAAAGGCATCATACCTCCATGCTCGGGAAAGAAATGGAAACACCGAGGGATCATCCATAGAAGGGAGCCACCACCCCGGTGGCTACATCATCAAAGCCCTCCAAAGGAACCTCCGCCCAAGCCAAACTGTCTCGTGGACTAAAGCTTTGGAATATAGAAGCCGGACCGAGAAAGCCCGGAAGCACGACCACGGAGACCCATCCCGAAGCACTCGCGAGTCTCCACCCGCCAATGAGGCACCGACCATCTCGATATCTTCGCCTCGGGCGACCCGCCATCCAACGCTCCCACGAGCCCCGATCATCAAAATCTACATCAACACCTCTCCCGGCAAAAGTACAAGGCTCGATCATATCGAGGTTTCCCCCGAAGAACCCCAAACGCTCCATCGCCCACTGTGGTCAAGAGAAACGGGCCGCCCCGTGCATATACCGCCTTCCGGTAGCTAATCTTGCCGAGAGCATGAAAAGTCTCCCGTAATCAAAGGAACGACATCTCGCGCCAAAGCGACAGGAACGACGACATCCAAAGAAAGACCGATGGCGCATCCCAAAGGAATAGACCATGACACAGGGTGCCAAACATACAAAGTGCAAAGGCATCCCAATAGGCATCATCCACCAAACCTAGGCCCCTAAATCTGTCGGGAAGACCGGAAATATCGAAATGATCGGGACCGTGGATCATACCTTGCGCTTCCTCCGGGAAAGATGAAGGAGGACGCACAATCCGTCAAGAAAAGAAGCCCCTCCTGGCAAAGGAACCGCTATCTCTTCCACCTCCGGACCTCCAAGCAAGGCCCGAAATTCTTCCACGGTCGGAACAACCTCATTGTAGGAAAGGCAAAAGACATGCCTTCTAGTGTCCCAAAATGAGGAAGAAGCTCTCAAAAGCTCATAATCCGGAATCAATTCCTTGAGAGACCATAAGCACTTCACCTTGTATCTTTCTTCAAAGAAGAACCTCCTCTCATGCATGATTTCCCGGGACCAATCCTTGAACTTGTTGAAGAATGACATTTGGGACTCTTGGGACAATTTTGATGGAGCTTTTCTAAGGTTTTCCATGGTTTTCTCTCTCTTCTCCCCGAAAATGGTGTTGGGAATTTGGAGGTTGAAGAGGATATTTGAATTTGAAATAAAGCAAGACCAGTTCGAACCAAAATTAAAGGACAAAGGTGTCGATGCGGTCCCCATCCGCGCGGGATAGGATTGCTTTCCATCGTAAAAAAATCTCGCACAAAGGTCAAGCCGCTACACCAAAAGAGGAATATTCCGTCTCGTTGCTCGAAACCCGTGCAAAAACCCTCCCCAAACCACCCATATACCAAACACCCTTGCGAAAAAAATCAAGGCTCATGCAACACTGCATTCATACTGCATTGCATTCATAAATAAAATCCTAAATTATTACATTCCAAAAAAAAGAGTGTGCATAAAAAAAAAAAACAAGCAAACATAAATAAAATCTTAAATTATTACATCCAAAAAAAAAAGTGCATAAGCTGTACAAATCTAAATCTCAATCTCAAATCTCAAAAAAAAAAATCAACCGGAGTCTCCAGCGCCCGATGTCTCCCCCCGGCCCCTCTTGCGACTCGGGCCCGCCTCCTCAGGAGCCCCGAAAATCTCGGGCTCGTAATCGTCCTCGTCTCCGGAAAGAGGCTCATCAGGGACCAACCGGCACGCTCCGATAGGGCAAGCCGAGATCCGCGAAAAATCGTATCCGAAGGTGAAGGCGTCGGACTCTGGACGTACGAAGACGACCCGCCATGTTGCCAAACGTGTCCCCGCCCGTGTGGATCCCCGAGAATGACGTGATCCGAAGGCGCACCGCGCGGGGATCAAGGAGAGGAGACAGAGGAGTCTCAAGAAGTCTCTGAGCGAATAGGGGAAGCCTCCCGTCCGACGGTGCGCCGCCGTGGTCGCCTCGCTCTAGCCTCGAGGAGCCCCGCAAGCGACCATCCTCCCGATGAATCTTTTGGCCCCGATCACTTGCTTCGTCGGCTTCTCGACGACCACCTCCGAAAACCGCACAAAAGCAAAAGCGTCAAAAAAAAAAAAAGAGGTGATGCTAAAGATGATGAAACAAAGGAAAGAAAAGAAGGGGAAAAGGTGAAGCCATACCTTCATACCTCTGACGAGGCCGGAAAGCTCGTGGAAGTCGCTCGGCCGAGGGATCTGCACCCTCAATCGGACCCCATCCTGGATATAGGAAAAATCCGTCCGAGGGTACCGCGGGATCCCAAGCCCCTCCCTATCCAGAACCTGAGGCATCCTCAGCCTCCTGAAGACGAATGTCGCATATGGCTCAATCGCCACGAAATCCGAGAAGTGCTGGCCGGCTCGGTAATCATCCCAGTCGCGACCGATCGCTCGGGTGCATCATATCGACGGGAGGCTCCACCGGTGTCCTCAAAGGCGAATTCACGCCATCCGGCGCGTCACCCTCTCTCCCGGATAATATGCATCGCAGTCGACCCCTCAAAATCCTCCGCCGCACAGATCCGGATCTCGGCGCCCTTCACCGCGCCACCTCAAAGCGATCCCAGGGGAAGAATATCATCCCCTCATCTGTCTCGGCCTCCGTCAAAGGAAGTGTTGGGTTTTACGGGTCCATGCGCAGCGGAATTAAGCATTAAAAACATAAAACCCAAGAAGCCCTAGGATCCGTTCTATACAATTAATTTGAATATCAATGAAATAGAATTAAACCAACCTTGAAACGCTTTTCCGGTCTTGAGCTATCGAACGATTTGATTATGTGATATTGAATCACAAACTTCGTTCTTCAACTTGCTTGAACTCTAGGTCTTGATCGATGAACGAGCGAAGACCCTCTTTTGGTATCCACACCTTCGAATGAATCCAAGAACAATTTCTTGTTGATTGCTAGATCTAAACCTTGAAGAATATTGAGAGAATTTGATTGTGAATTTTGCTTTAAAATTTCGGCTAGGCTTTTAGGTCTGACAGAGCCCTTGTATTTATACTAAAATAGTGTAAATACCTCTTCTAATCGTATTAGGAGAGAGATAGCCGTCAACATCACAGAGTTGGCCTATTATGTCGCGCGGTATATCAAGCCATTGGCTTGATATGTCGCGTGACATAAGTAGCCGCTTCGTGCCTCTCAATCATTCTTCCTCCGGTTTAACCAATTCATTCTAGTTGTGTGTGACCCAATAGGATTACATCATGTTGGCAATGAGTTCGATCATATCGAACCTCATAAGACATAAGCGGACTCTAGCAAGCCATTATGTCTACCCAAATGATGTAACGTAAGAGTTCACGTTTCCAACGGTGTACTTCCATTTATCCCTTTTGTCTCACGATGTTATATTGAACACAAGTCATGGTCCTTGTCAACTTGTTATTGTTCAATGCTTTCTCGATTCTTGAGTATAATGATAATTCCAATCATATTGGGGTACGGCCATACACTTTCATCATTATCACTCATCGAGGGGCCCAAGCATAACATCTCTTCTGAGGTACAAACTCCTTCTTGACTTATCATCCTTCCCATCATGAATCCGATCATGCCAATGATAGCCTTTATAGATATCGTGTTAAGATATCGTTTGACTAAAATCAAACATGGCTTTCATCATATGTAAGGTTATGATAGTCTCGTGTCTAGGAAATAATGAAGTAACCGTATGAGATTTAAGTATGACATTTGACCATTACATAAATCTCATGCGGGTCATGTCCAGTCACTTGTTCTCTAACAAGTACCCATAATTTCAATGTGCATCTCTTATGCATATAATCATCACATGATTATCCATTGACAATTATACTAATTTATTCTCTTAATAATTAGGGACATAGATTATTATAAACAAATATACAAAACATATAATAATCAAATAATAAACATCTCATATAATAATAAATAATGTCAACACATAAGTCTATCAATCATAGGCCTAGGGCATAACACCAACAGCTCTCCCACTTGCACTAGGCCCAATCTACCATGTATCGAATACCCGTGGACCTAACATGACCATCATGTTTAGCTTGCGAGAGAGCCTTAGTTAGTGGGTCCGCCACGTTGTCATCGTGTCTACTCGCATATCTTAACGTCTTCCCTTTCACATATCTCACGGATAATGTGGAAACGTCGAAGTATGTGTTTGGATCTCTCGGTGTGATCTTGGTTCCTTTGCTTGTGCAATGGCACCATTGTTATCACAGTAAAGTTCAATAGGATCTCGATGCTTGGAACGACTTCCAAATCACTAATGAACTTCTTGATCCAAACCGCTTCCTTAGCCGCATCGGATGCCGCTATGTACTCGGCTTCGGTTGTAGAATCGCGACGGTACTTTGCTTGGAACTTTTCCAACTCACAAAGGCCTCCATTAAGCATAAACAAAAATCCAGATCGCGATACGAAATCATCTTTGTCGGTTTGGAAGCTAGCATCTGTGTAGCCTTTGACTACAAGATCTTCTTCCATTCCTCCAAAGACCAAGAATGCATCCTTAGTTCTTTGTAAGTACTTAAGGATATTCTTGACTGCTATCCAATGTGGTTCACCGGGATCTGATTGGTACCTACTCGTCATGCTTAGAGCACACGAGACATCGGGTCTAGTACATAACATATCATACATGATAGACCCAATTGCCGAAGCATATGGAATACCATTCATTCTCTTTCGCTCATCATTAGTCTTTGGACATTGATTCTTGCTAAGAGATATACCATGCAACATTGGCAAATTCCCTCTTTTAGAATTTTCCATTTGGAATCTTCTAAGGACTTTGTCAATGTAAGTACTTTGACTTAAACCAATCATCCTCTTGGATCTATCTCTATAGATCTTGATACCAAGGATATATGCGGCTTCGCCCATATCTTTCATTGAAAAGCACTTTCCCAACCAAGACTTGACAGCCTCTAGTGCAGAACGTCATTTCCAATGAGTAAGATATCGTCGACATACAACACTAAAAATAGTGCTACGCTCCCACTAATTTTCTTGTATACACAAGGTTCATCTTCGTTCTTGATAAAACCAAACTCCTTGATTGCTTCATCAAAACGTAGATTCCAACTCCTTGAAGCTTGCTTAAATCCATAAATGGATTTCTCGCAACTTACACACCTTGTTAGAATTTTACGGGATCGACAAAACCTTCAGGTTGTATCATGGATACATCCTTAAGTAACTTCCCATTAAGGAAAGCCGTTTTGACATCCATTTGACATATCTCATAGTCATAATATGCGGCTATGGCAATTAAAATTCTAATAGACTTAAGCATAGCTACAGGCGAAAAAGGTTTCATCATAGTCTATGCCATGAATCTGCCTATATCCCTTAGCTACTAGCCTAGCCTTATAGGTGTGCACCTTCCCATCCATGTCGGTCTTCTTCTTGAAAACCCATTTGCACCCTATGGTTTTTACACCTTCGGGTGGATCAATCAAGTTCCAAACTTGATTATCACCATGGATTGTAATTCGGACTTCATGGCTTCTTGCCATTTTTCCGAATCCGGAGCGGACATCGCTTCTTGATAGCAAGTGGGTTCATCATTTTCGATTAACTCCACTTCATCACTTTCCGTGACGAGAAATCCATATCTCTCGGGTTCGGATCGTGATCTACCACTTCGGCGAGGAACTTGTGCATCTTGAACCGGTTCCACAACGGTTTGTGAACTTGGTTCGCTTTCTACCATTGGTTCAATGTTGTTTTCGGGTTCTCGAACTTCTTCGAGATCTATTTTACTCCCACCGGTTCCTTTGCGAAAAACTCCTTTTCTAAGAAAGTACCATTTCGAGCAACAAACACTTTGTTCTCGCTTCGGTTGTAGAAATAGTATCCTTTGGTTTCCTTAGGATATCCCACAAAAACACATTTATCGATTTAGGTGCTAGCTTGTCGAAGTTAACTTCTTGACATATGCATCACAACCCCAAATCTTCATGAAAGACAAACTAGGTTTTCTTCCATGCCACATCTCATATGGGGTCTTTTGAACCGATTTGGTAGGAACTCTGTTTATAGTGAAAGCAGCAGCTTTCTAGTGCATGTCCCCAAAAGGATAAAGGAAGCTCAACTTGACTCATCATAGAACGAACCATGTCCAACAAAGTTCTATTCCTCCTTTCGGACACACCATTCCATTGTGGTGTTCCGGGTGGAGAGAGTTCTCAAACGATTCCACAACTCTTAAGATGATCACAAATTCTTGGCTCAAATATTCACCACCTCGATCGGATCGAAGTACCTTAATAGTTTTGCCAAGTTGATTTTGCACCTCATTTTGAAATATTCGAAATATCTCAAACGATTCACTCTTATGTTTCATTAGATAAACATATCCAAATCTACTATAATCATCGTTGAATGTTATGAAGTACCGAAATCCTCCCTAGCATCGCTACTCATAGGCCCACATACATCGGTATGTATGAGTCCTAATAAGTCGCCCGCCCTTTCACCGGTTTTGGTAAATGGGTCCTTGGTCATCTTGCCAAGTAAACAAGATTCGCATGTCTCATATGATTCATAATCATGTGAGTCCAAAAATCCATCTTTGTGGAGTTTAGAAATGCGTTTCTCGTTTATATGGCCAAGACGACAATGCCATAAGTAAGTGTGGTTTACATCATTGGGTTTAGATTTCTTGTTAATGTTATAGACATCATTATCGCGATTTTCAACATCAAGAATATAAAGGCCATTGAATGAAACAAAGAAAAGACAATAATGCATATCACTCTTGTAAATAGAAAATTTCTTATCACATATAAGAAAATTAAAACCTTCATTATCCAAACATGAAATCGAAATAATATTCCTACTTAAAGCCGGAACGTAATAACAATTGTTCAAAACAAGTATTAGTCCACTAGGTAAAGTAACTTCATAAGTTCCTACGGCTAATGCAAAGAACTCTTGCTCCATTCCCCACACGTAGGTCCACTTCACCTTCCTTAAGCATCCTTCTGTTCTTTAGACCCCGCACATTTAAACAAATGTGAGTTCCACATCCGGTATCCAATACCCAAGAACTAGAAGTAGATAGGAATATATCTATAACAAAGATACCGAAGTTGAAGCAACTCCTTTGCTCTTCTTCGGTGCTTCCTTGTATTTTGCGCAATTTCTCCTCCAATGTCCAATCTCATTGCAATGGAAGCGATTGCGTCCTCTTGGGACTTAGGCTTAGCCTCTTTAGGCTTGGAGGCCTCTTTGGGCTTGGCAACCTTTGCCTTAGGATTAGCAACCTTTGCTTTTCCTTTACCCTTGAACCCTTTCCCTTGTTAACCATTAGCACTTGATCGGTCTTCTTCTCGACAATACCGGTTTCCGCAGAGAGTCAACATTTGAACTAACTCGGAAAGGTTTCTATTCATTCCACCCATGTTATAGTGCATTATGAAATGACTAAAACTTTTAGGTAATGAATTCAAGTATTATGTCGGTAGCCAACTCTTGGCTAATTGGAAAACCGAGCCTTTCAAGATGCTCAATGTGGCCCTTTAACTTGAGAGCATGGGGGACCAACAAACTTGTCCTTCACTCATCTTGCATGAGGTCAAGGATGCAACCGTGTTGTACCTTTCTTGCCTAGCTTGAATTTGGAACATTTCCATCGCCCGATTGTTTAAGTCGATTGTCCCCAAGTGCTCAAGATTCTTGAAGACTCTTGCACATGGCGGAGAGCATAAGGCAACTAACATCTCAGAGTCACGCTTGTGCTTCGTATATTGTTCCCTTATTGCCCTAGCAAAATTGGCGCAGGTTCGTGTGGAATAGGTTCAGTGAGAACGTACAATTTCTCCTCTTGTTTGAGAACAATTCTCAAACTACGGATCCAATCCATATAGTTTGTACCATTCTCTTCCAACTTTTCCTTTTCAAGGACAGATCGCAGTGAAAAGTGATTATTGTTTGATGCCATTTATTCTACAAAAAGATATACATAAAATATGAACACATATAAGTAAACATATCATATGAGAAGTATAGTGCATTTAAATAAATGCTCCCACTAAATTATACACCTTCAAATGCAAATAAGCATAATATACATTTAATGGGCTAAGATCCAACTTTAATTCAATTTCAAGTTTGCTATGGCAAACCGCTCAAAATTAAATTAATTAGGTAGAAAACATCAATCATATCACATATATGACTCTTAGATCTTTTATGAGATCAATTCAAGACATCATATGTCTAGGCATATTTTAATCTCATCTTATGCCTTGGGTCCAAAACCATTTTGATAACCCAATTAAGTTCATTCACTTTAAAACGTATAGGAACCACCATTTCCTCATCTTGCTCGCATTCGAATAGAATCAAAGCACCTTGCTATGGCAAGCCCACCCAAAACTATCCGAATGGTCTCAAGTGTTTTTAATCATGAATTGGCATAAAGAACTTAAAAGTTAAATGAAGGTTCTTTAAAGGTAAATTATAAGCATATCGAAAGATAGTCAAAATCATGCACTGTAAGTTCCCAGGAAGATAGGTGAGCCGCAAGGACTTCTTAAGTACCAACTCTTCCTTAGACCAGAACTCTCCTAGACATGCATAATTAGAAATCAACTACGATTAGGCAACATAATCCTTACCTTTTTATAAACAATCGCTTCCTTTTAAATTTCGCGTATTTATGACTTGTTTCCATAAACAATCATAAGATCCAAAATTTACAATGTCTAAATCTAAACATATTAGGAAACTAAATATCATGTTTCAACTAAACATCTAATTTAATAATTCTTAACAATTAAGAACAAATAATTCATGCATCGCAACAATTAATAAAACAAATCTAAATTAATTAAGCATGCATGAACAATGAATAATCTAGCATGGACTTATAAACTCAATTTTATAACATCCAGTTTTTTCATACACATTGCAATAATTATTAAAATCATATTTTAATCAATTAATCATGTATATCAATGAATCAATCTATCGCGGACTTATAAACTCAATTTTATAACATCCAGATTTTTCATATTAACATATCAGATTGTAAACACAATCATAGAATAGCGTAAAATTTGAACAAACAGATTACGCTCAGCTTTTGGCTTGTTATGTCGCGTGACAACATCGCCCATAGGCTTAATATGTCGCGCGACCTAACATGCCGCTTAACTCGAATTCTACATGGCTCGATATGTCGCACGACATAGGCAAAAGTGTTACAGGATTTCAGATTCGAACCAATACAGATTACCCAATTAAATCACATAAAACGGCCTTTTCTGATTTAATTCAGCATAAATTGAAAACGATTTTCACATTGTTTCACATAAACAATTAAAATTCTATCACATTCAAAACATGCAATAAGCATATAAACAATTTATATCTTAAAACGAGCATGTTAATTCAAACTTAATCATACGAACGGGGCTCGATACCACCGTTGGGTTTTACGGGTCCATGCGCAGCGGAATTAAGCATTAAAAACATAAAACCCAAGAAGCCCTAGGATCCGTTCTATACAATTAATTTGAATATCAATGAAATAGAATTAAACCAACCTTGAAACGCTTTCCGGTCTTGAGCTATCGAACGATTTGATTATGTGATATTGAATCACAAACTTCGTTCTTCAACTTGCTTGAACTCTAGGTCTTGATCGATGAACGAGCGAAGACCCTCTTTTGGTATCCACACCTTCGAATGAATCCAAGAACAATTTCTTGTTGATTGCTAGATCTAAACCTTGAAGAATATTGAGAGAATTTGATTGTGAATTTTGCTTTAAAATTTCGGCTAGGCTTTTAGGTCTGACAGAGCCCTTGTATTTATACTAAAATAGTGTAAATACCTCTTCTAATCGTATTAGGAGAGACAGGCTGTCAACACCGCGTATTGGCCTATTATGTCGCGCGGTATATCAAGCCATTGGCTTGATATGTCGCGTGACATAAGTAGCCAGTTTCTGTGCCTCTCAATCATTCTTCCTCCGGTTTAACCAATTCATTCTAGTTGTGTGTGACCCAATAGGATTACATCATGTTGGCAATGAGTTCGATCATATCGAACCTCATAAGACATAAGCGGACTCTAGCAAGCCATTATGTCTACCCAAATGATGTAACGTAAGAGTTCACGTTTCCAACGGTGTACTTCCATTTATCCCTTTTGTCTCACGATGTTATATTGAACACAAGTCATGGTCCTTGTCAACTTGTTATTGTTCAATGCTTTCTCGATTCTTGAGTATAATGATAATTCCAATCATATTGGGGTACGGCCATACACTTTCATCATTATCACTCATCGAGGGGCCCAAGCATAACATCTCTTCCGAGGTACAAACTCCTTCTTGACTTATCATCCTTCCCATCATGAATCCGATCATGCCAATGATAGCCTTTATAGATATCGTGTTAAGATATCGTTTGACTAAAATCAAACATGGCTTTCATCATATGTAAGGTTATGATAGTCTCAGGTCTAGGAAATAAATGAAGTAACCGTATGAGATTTAAGTATGACATTTGACCATTACATAAATCTCATGCGGGTCATGTCCAGTCACTTGTTCTCTAACAAGTACCCATAATTTCAATGTGCATCTCTTATGCATATAATCATCACATGATTATCCATTGACAATTATACTAATTTATTCTCTTAATAATTAGGGACAGAGATTATTATAAACAAATATACAAAACATATAATAATCAAATAATAAACATCTCATATAATAATAAATAATGTCAACACATAAGTCTATCAATCATAGGCCTAGGGCATAACACCAACAGGAAGGCAATCCGCGTACCTGAGAGTCGTACGCCCCCTGGAGCTTATCTTCTCCCGGGCATGCTTGGACCAAGACTGCATGGCCGGATACGCCCCGACGTACTCCGCCGGCTGTCGCCACATCGTGACGTGGAAAAACTCCAACGCCCATACCTGCGAAAGGTAAAAATCCAATCAATCCAGTGCAAAAGAAAAGTGTGTGCTCAAAAAAAAGAGGGAAAGCAAAAAGAGAGCTTATACCTCCAGGGCAAACTCAAAGCAGTACAAGGAGCTCACAGCCTTCCGGCTGTACCTATCGAGAGCAAAGTAAAGCTCTGCCAGCCCGGCCTCTCCCCACGAGACATCTCCGGCCGTCTCCATGTCCTCCAAGGACCTCAACAAGGCAAAGACTGCCGTCCCTCGCATGTCCAAAGAGCGTGCTCGAAAAAGCAAACCACAAGAAGGCCACGGCAATCGATCGGCGCCTATCCTCTCCTCCCCGACCTCATAACTCGTTATGGTCTCCACAATCTTGCCGTAGACCACGGCATACTCCATCCCCATCCCCTTTTTGGGAATAGGGGAAAATCCCGAAGAAGAGCCTGAGATCGGCATCGTTGTAGCCATCCCGCCACTCAATGCTGCGTCCATTAAAGGACAAACCCGTGATCGCAGCATAGTCGGAGGGCGTAACCGTAGCCTCGCCCCAGAAGAAGTGGAAGGTGTGGGTCGCGTCCCACCAATGCTGCGCCAGAGCAAACATCAAGCCCTTGCTCTTAGGGAACTTGACCAGTCCCCTCAAGCACTCGACAAACTCCCAAAGCCCCGTCTCGACAACGATCTGTCTCGGACTCGGCAAAGCTCCTCGGCCCGCATTCGGAAGCCGGTCCCACAAGTCAATCACGGACTCCACCGATCCTCGAGTCTTCATTTTGTTCAGCTGCTCCGTCACAAAACGGTTTCCGCCCTGCAAAAAAAAAAGAGAGAGAAAATGTCAAAAAAAAAGTGCATTTGCATTTACACAAAAAAAAAGGGGGCATACACATGCATTAAAAAAAAAAATTCGACAAAGATAACAAAGATACAATGAGCATAGCCCCATTTTTCTCGCATAAAAGAAAACGAGTTTTCAAAGAAGTCCCAATGCATTCATCAAAAAAAAAGATGCATTCCTACGGAAGTAAAAACTCCGTCCCATTTTCATAAAATAACATGCATACCATCCATCATCTCAAAAAAAAAAAATTGCATACATGCATATCATCCATCTTACATGCAAACGGGAGGAAAAATCCGTCCCACTTTTCAAAAAAAAAAATCCTAAACATACATACATCTCATATTGGCAAAATGCCCATTCTTTCCAAACGAAATACATGCATTGCATCATTCATCAATATCAATATTCAATTTCGAAAAAAAATCATCATCAACATGCAAGATTCAAATTTCAAAAAAAAATCAAATCACCCAAAAATCAATGTCAAGCAAGAAATCGACAAGAGGATCAAGAGGATTCGAAGTATACTGTTCGGAGATTCGAATCCGAAGCCCAATGTTGCCAAGCATCGGGATAGGGCTCCTCCGCAATCGATTGCGAAAGATTGTAATGCCTCCTCATCCGGACGAGCTCCAATCGCCTCTCCGCTACCGGGCCACGTCCTTGGCCTTGAAAAGCGCCTTCCCCGTGTTCCATTGTTCAAAAAATCGAAGAAATCGGAAGATTTTTGAAGCTTTTCTTGGCCAACAATGGCTTCTCCTGCTTTTCTCTCTCTCTCTCTCTCTCCTCGTCCTGCTTTCAAAAACTGAATGGGGAAGAAGAAAAGGGCGTTGGCCCTAATTAATACCCACGACTTTCAAACCTATCCGCGCGGATAGGATTGCAAGGGTCAAAATGACCCTTTGCCCCTTAAAATTCAGGGACTGCAATTCGGTCCCCTTAACTTGACAGAGTTAACCAAAGTTAACCAAAGTCAGCCCCTTGTCAAGAAAATCATTCCCGGCAAAGCCAAACGTAAGACCGAGTGCCCGAGAAAGATAACGGATCCCGTATCTTTCATCAAAATCAAACGGCAAGAAACGTAAGTCCGATCTCCCGAGAAAGATAACGGATCCCGTATCTTTCATCAAAATCAAACGGCAGAAAAACGTAAGACCGAGTGCCCCGAGAAAGATAACGAGATCCCGTATCTTTCATCAAAATCATTCCCGGCAGTCAAACGTAAGACCGAGTGCCCCGAGAAAGATAACGAGATCCCGTATCTTTCATCAAAATCTTCTCCGGCAGTAAAACGTAAGACCGAGTGCCCCGAGAAAGATAACGAGATCCCGTATCTTTCATCAAAATCTTCTCCGGCAGTAAAACGTAAGACCGAGTGTCCCGAGAAAGATAACGAGATCCCGTATCTTTCATCAAAATCTTCTCCGGCAGTAAAACGTAAGACCGAGTGCCCCGAGAAAGATAACGAGATCCCGTATCTTTCATCAAAATCTTCAGTCAAACGTAAGACCGAGTGCCCCGAGAAAGATAACGAGATCCCGTATCTTTCATCAAAATCTTCCCAGCCAAACGTAAGACCGATCTCCTCGAGAAAGATAACGAGATCCCGTATCTTTCATCAAAATCTTCCCCGGCAGTCAAACGTAAGACCGATTTCCTCGAGAAAGATAACGGATCCCGTATATTTCATCAAAATCAAATGGCAGTCAAACGTAAGACCGATTTCCCCGAGAAAGATAACGAGATCCCGTATCTTTCATCAAAATCTTCCCCGGCAGTAAAACGTAAGACCAATTCCCCAGACGAATACGTCTGATTTTCCCCAGCAAAGGCTAACAAAATCCCCAGCAAAGTCAACGGAATCCCAAAAGCCAACGAAATCTCGAGAAGATCTCGAACTACGAAAGGGCTTGATTCCCACTAGGGATACGTAGGTAGCCTATCATTAGGTCCAGCCCCTCGACCAAAACGGTCACCCTATCCTTCGGCAGCAGACAAAGTCCACCGAAAGGCCATTTCAAATTAAGGTCCGAGGCGCCTAAAAAGCCATCTCCAAGGTTCGAGGCACCTAAAACTCCATCTTCAAGGTTTGATGCACCTAAGACGCTATCACTAGGAAAGCGATAAATTGCAATCATCCCCAGCAGAGACCGAAAATGGTCATCCCTATCCCCAGCAGAGCGGATACCCATCAGACCGAAAATGGTCATCCCCAGCGGAGTTTCTTTCCAAAGAAACGATTTGTAGAACTCGCTCATCGGGTTCGAGGCACCTAAAACGCCGTGGTCAAAGACCCGAACTACGATCGGCTTGATTCCCATTCGGGATACGTAGGTAGCCTATCGCTAGGTTCAGCCACCCGATCACTCGATCATCCCGCCAAATATGGAGCCTTACTCTTATCGACGACCCCGCTTCCTTCGAAAGCGCCGTCGCCGAGGGGCTACTGTAAGTGCTCCAATTTGAGCTTGTTAGAATTTTCATTAGAAAATTAACGAAAGTTATAACATTTCTAACAATTCCTAACAATCCTAACTTTTCTAACAAAGTGAGGGTAAAATGGGCATTGTTATTTAAGGTTAAACCTTAAAAAGAATCTTAAAAAAGAAAAACAAAAGAATAAAACCACAAATAGAAATCTTTGGAAACATAATCTGGTGGTCAATTTGAATTTTGAAAAGAAATATTCCCCTTGTCCCAAAGCCGGATTTGCATTTAATGAACAATTAGGCATCGCCGCAGGTTTATCCGCGCGGACATCTTTGCAATTTCCAGAGGGCTATAAATTGAGCCCTCCAGTCACAAAAATAAGAAAAACAACACATTTTGCACCGAACCTCTGGCGAAATATAGAGAGAAAACAGTGAGAATTCACTTGAATTGTCACCATTTTCTCTCCAATCTTTCCCAACTCATACTCATCCACTCACTCTCATATTAAAGCCCTAAACACTCATACACTCAAGCCAAACACTCAAGAACATAAGGAAGATTGGTAAACCCTCCTCTTCCTAACCCTAAATCTCATCCATGCATGCATCTTCCAACTACAAAATGTAGTTCCTTCATCTTCTTGCTTTAGATCTAAGAAGATCACCATGGAAGACCATCTCCATGGATGATCTTCTACAAAGATCAAAATTATTTCCAAGTTTTCTTACTTTCTTACCAAGAAAACTCATTTTCAAAACCCTAAAAACCATTTTCAAGCATAAAATCTCATTTTCAAAGGATAAAAATCCCCTTCCCAAGCAAATGAAATGCTTAGTCCTAATGTACCCCAAGGATGGTTTGGTATAGTTGGTTCACCACTAAAATGTATAGTGATCACTAACCAAAACCTAGGGAAATGGGGACAAGCATGGATGCAAAACCCCCCTTAAAATCACATTTTCTTTCTTGGGAAGTTGCTGTCCAGTAGCAATTTTCCCAGACCTCAGTCCATGGTATAATTTTTTGGACACAGATAAATGTGGAATTTGGTGTTGACTACAAAACACTTTTTGTAGCCAACATCCAGATCTTTCCATACATATTTTTACTTTATTTTTTGGATGAGTAAAACTCCTCTTTTCAAATTTTCTTTCAGAGGCTAGTTCATCAGCTTCTGGGAATCCAGATCTCATATCTGAGGTTTCCAGAAGGTTTTGACCCCTCAAATCTTCTCCAAAATGGAAAATTCCTTCGCACAAGTCTTATTCAAGGTGTCTAAAACAACTTTCATTCTCTGAGTTTATCCAGATTATGAAGTTTTAAGACCCTTGAATCCATTTCAAAATCAAAGGTCCACTGCCTTTTTCATTCTGGCAGAAATGGCTCTCAACTTCAAAAGGTCTTTTGAGTACCAAATCTCAATCCAAAAATCTTCCAAAAAATCATGGGATCAGTTTAAAGTCTTGAAAAGATATCCCCATTTTTACTTTTCTGAGTTTCAACTTATTTTGGCCAAAACACACACACACACACACACACACACAAATGATTTTCAGCTTGGAAGACTCGTTTTACGAGGCGCTTCGGGTGCACACTAACGTCCTTCCCGACGCGTAACATGACCTCCGAACCTAAATCTCTGATCTCGGGCTTTTTTCTTGGCCCTTCAAAATTAAAATGGCGTGGCGACTCCGTTTTCGTTGATTTTTTTCAAACAAAAAATGGGAAAATTTTCGGATACACACATCATCACAGTGGCGACTCCGCTGGGGACTAAGCTTTTTTTAAAAAAAATGGTATTTGGTATA